>OX246739.1:38149737-38232924 GCA_945910005.1 Isoperla grammatica
ACTGGGTATTAGTGTATCGGCACGGCATGAATCTACATGGTCGCTCGCAGCGCAACCATTTATGCAATAGTGTTTTGGTCGGTGCAGTTGCTTGTCAACAGGTGTTTTCTGCTTCACAATGGATAACTCATATCGAGTAAGTAAGTAAAATACATTTCACTCTCTAACTGTACAAGGAGCTATCATAGATTGTTTGTAACAATCAATTGTGTAAATACATGTATTGATAATGTAGTATTGTAAGTAGGGTGCGAATCGACGGCTTGGCAGAGGGGGGGATTGTGCCCGGGATTGCCCAAGTATTCTGCGTGGCCAGGAAGGAGTCTGGGGCAAAGCCCCAGCCGCCGAAGGCAAACATTCTTTGGGGTTATATTATTGCCCTCGAGATAGTCTTTGAAGCGATCTGAGATATTATTTTGAAAGGGGCAATTTGCCTACAATACAATGCTTTGTTTGGTTTATTAATTAATGTACAAACACTTCCTGACTGGGAATATATGTGTAAATTGACGAATTATATATTAACGTTACGAGATAAAATCACAATATGATATGAGAAGATGGGTATCCAGAGGTAAGGATTTAGCCATACCAGGCGGGGATACTTTACAGAAAAACAGAACCAGGGATGAAATTACCAGAGGGCCGGGGTGAAATTCCCCCCCCCCCCCCCCCCCCCTCCAACAATTTGCACCCTGATTGTAAGCCCCCCCCCCCACCCGCCCCCGCAGTGTTGTATATAAGTTTAGTTTGCACGAGTAAAACTGACGTAGGCCTAAGAGAACATTGGATTATTTACTTGCGTGGCAAGAATGGCGTTTGTGTGAATGAGGTTAATATAATATAAAAAAACACAACTAGATAAGGAATCGATTCCCCCCCCCCTTCATTCAATCTTTCAATTTACAGGGACTCAATAATTTATCATTTTGTTAACTTGTTCTATACGGTCAAATGAAAAGGCCTTCGTAAGTTTATCTTATAGCTTATTTTAACACCGTCATATTTTGGTATAGGCATACATGAATAGTTCTAGCATGATGCAACAATACCTCAGATATTGTTAGAGTATAAAAGTCATGAGGGAGTTTTCATCTGCCCTGTATATTATATTTCATGAATTGTTTCCATCATAGCAGGTTACAGAAATACGGGTTGTAAAATGTAATCATAACATGTAAAATTAAATCTCTAAATGTAAATATTTTTAAATTTATCTAGTTGGTATACCTGTCTTGATTTGTGCGCAATTCTTTCAATTCTCCCTCTCACTCCCACTGTCGCATTGGCTTGACGTCATCTAAAAATACCGTTGCAGATCACGTGGGGACATTCGATCAATCAGAACGCTCATCAGGATCTTCAGCGACATGAATAGCATGATTATGGAGCCTTCAATGATGAGTCATCTATGACGTCATGCATCTACAAAACAAGCATCTACAAGGGTGCTACAGCATCTACATGGTACGTGTGTGGAACCACTACCACAAATTGTCACATAATAGAAAAATGAGCCCATCACAGTATAAACAAGTAAATAAATACAAACGTTTATTGTTATACAATATAGCCTATGAATATGATACAATGGTTGAAACAGATTATGCTTCTGATAACGACGTGTTGAAATGCGGTTCCGTCACAAATCTTGAAGCTTCCAAGCAGGGTAGCGGGTCCTCTAGCCAATTAGGAAGAACTTTGATATCGTCGAACAGTGCCTGCCCTGGACTCTCTGTGGCCGACACCTGTCTATGGCCGAGCAACTTGTAGTGTTTGCTGATCTTGCCCAACCGAACACCCTCCTCGATCAGCTGAGTTGCGGCGAGGAACTGGCTGGGGGTAGGGTGATCCGTGATGAAGGTGCCGATGAAGGAAATACCTGGGTGATAAAACGACACGATTAGACAAACTATTCCAAGCAAAATCTCCAACAAAGGTGCAAAGGAGATGAAAAGAAAACTCTTGATTTGCTGAAATATTTTCTCGAGACTTGAGGAAACTGATAAGTACATTAAATATAGGGACACCTCTTGGTACTGACGGACGTTAATTTGTGTCTATGTCGAAGTAAGATACAGTATAATGTAAAGAATAATATTGATGCATGTTGCCGAAAAACAAAGTACCATTATATACAAAGTGGTTTACCACTTTTCTTAATTCACTACTATAGCAAGGTCTACTTGAACGCCGCCTAGCGGCTAGTCGTGTATCTCCGTGCGCCCCAACACCATCCCATCCTCTACCCGTGTATACGTAGCCGTCACCGCCCACAAGGAAGTTGTAGCCAATGAGCGACTTACCTATGCTACACACGCTGAACCCATAGGCGTGCGCCCCCACACCGTCCCATCCTCTATCCGTGTATACGTAGCCGTCACCGCCCACAAGGAGTTGTAGCCAATGAGCGACTTACCTATGCTGCACACGTTGAACCCATAGGCGTGCGCCCCCACACCGTCCCAAACTCTACCCGTGTATACGTAGCCGTCACCGCCCACAAGGAAGTTGTAGCCAATAAGCAACTTACCTATGCTACACACGTTGAACCAATAGGCGTGCGCCCCCACACCGTCCCATCCTCTACCCGTGTATACGTAGCCGTCACCACCCACAAGGAAGTTGTAGCCAATGAGCAACTTACCTATGCTACACACGTTGAACCAATAGGCGTGCGCCCCCACACTGTCCCATCCTCTACCCGTGTATACGTAGCCGTCACCGCCCACAAGGAAGTTGTAGCCAATGAGCGACTTACCTATGCTACACACGTTAAACCCATAGGCGTGCGCCCCCACACCGTCCCATCCTCTACCCGTGTAGCCGTCACCGCCCACAAGGAAGTTGTAGCCAATGAGCGACTTACCTATGCTACACACGTTGAACCCATAGGCGTGCACCCCCACACCGTCCCATCCTCTACCCGTGTATACGTAGCCGTCACCGCCCACAAGGAAGTTGTAGCCAATGAGCGACTTACCTATGCTACACACGTTGAACCCATAGGCGTGCGCCTCCACACCGTCCCATCCTCTACCCGTGTATACGTAGCCGTCACCGCCCACAAGGAAGTTGTAGCCAATGAGCGACTTACCTATGCTACACACGTTGAACCCATAGGCGTGCGCCCCCACACTGTCCCATCCTCTACCCGTGTATACGTAGCCGTCACCGCCCACAAGGAAGTTGTAGCCAATGTCTGACCAGCCCTTGCTCTCGATGTGGAAGGTCTGAGTGATACGGACGATGTACACGCACTGTGCTTGACTATAGCACTGCTCTGTGGCTGTATGACTGTAAAGGAAACGATATATCATTATTATCAACTTGACCAAACAAACTGCGTCCAATTATATAACCGTGGTAATGTAGAGGTTTCATAATATCAATGTAACTAGTCTAATGCTTGAGAAATAGTCGAGTGTAAATTGTACCAACTTTGTTTTCTACTTCTTTACTTCTTTTAATTTCTACCCTATCATATGCTTTTGGGTTGGATACCTGGAGATTCTTAGCACGCGTTTGTGGCTAATGAGGCTTTCTCACTCTACTATAAGCGTAAGACTGACTTTGTACGAATGTGTGAAAGAACGCCAGGAATCTGTTGACTTTTGTTGAAACAGTGTGCATGAAACGGCCGTTAGATAAGGAAGCGAAGACGAGGAGGGAACTTTGAATTCTTTGTCATATCGATATTCATAATTATCGATATCACTATTTCAATGGCACAAATATGGGTTATTTTTATGGTCACTGTGGTGTTTGTTGTCGTACCTAATGATGACGTAAGGGACGGGAAGACTCAATTTGTCGACGGGATGCGTTGCTGGCTGAGCCAACCAATCCTGGCGACCCAAGATGCGCAGCTTCCCACTCAGCGTCACATCTGCACAACACATGGTTGAATATTATAAACATCATTGATATTATTTTAAGAGTTATGTTTTCTTTACATGTTGCAATCACACTCTTATTACATGCTACATCACGGAAGTTCTCGGAATTAATTGGGGCGTGTTTTCTAAGCCGTTGATGGTATAATCTTTTTTTTTATGGAGATATACAATTTAAAATTGGCATACTGTGCAAGTTTTCAAGAACACACCTCATCATATTCTGATGGCGTCAGAACTATTACGAAGCAAGAGAAACACACAATTAAGTTAATTTAGTTGCTTGCTTAGTTCTCTAAAAAAATAAGTCAATATTTGCTACAGCACTATCTGTGGTCGGGATCGTATGATCTCGTTTCTGCAGCGTGTGTTCATAAACATTACATTCATTCATCTAGCAGAGAATTTTCCTGGCGTTGGCGCACGTATTGTTTTTGCTGGGATACGATAAAAATGTTCGGTTCAAAAGGATCAAGTTGAATTATTTCTGTTCAGTTTTCCTCATAGCCCCTGCATGCTTGAATGTTTCTCTGGTGTTGACTCTGGGTTGGTTTATGTTGGGAATAGATAAAATGTTGGGTTCAAAGGGATCAAGATGCATTATGCTCATTTCTTCATAGCTCTGGTTGGGATGTGTGTCAATGTATTGTATAATAAACTGCCACGTGACGTTAGGGATCGCCCTGGCAACCAGGTTTCCAGATCGCGTGAGTTGAGTCGGAAACGAAAACGAGAACGTGATGTCAAGACTTGGGGACCGAGCTTGGCATGATACGAAAATATATCAACTTCTGTTGACCAACAAAAAACCAAACAAGTGACAGTACTGAATGTAATATTTTGATACATACTAGATGTTTTGGCGCACCCTGTGTCTTGTCCAGGGGTAGGAAGTCAATTATGTTATATTCACATGATATTAACTTAACTTTTTTAACGTATTTGGAAATCAAATTTTCAAAATTAAAAATTATCATTAAAAAAGCTGAATCAAACTTTGCCATCTACAAAATGGAACACCACATACTAGATAAGCAGCATGTTTTACATGCCTCTGATTTAGGCCCTACTTTTGTCACCTTGTAAAGCCAAAACTTATATTTATCAGGCGTGAGCAATTTGAAGTTCGTACGGTATATTGCTATAGTCTTGCGAAATTGGGTGTTGAACCATATAGTCTGGCGAAGGAGGAAGTGAGATGACGAACTACGCAACGATGAGTCAACCATATTATTCCCAACCAGAAAACGGACATAGTTTGTGTCGAGGAGTGATAACAGTAAAGGGAAATGTCATAGCTAAATTTATATATAGGCTAAACATCATGATTAAAAAAAATCACTATAAAACACAAACAAGCATATTCTTATTAACGCAATTTTGTGCTCTATAGTCCATATAGTGATTATGATATCTGAACTTCCTCTCGGCATAAGTTACCCCTACCACAATTCACAACGTGTAGGCCTGCAGAGGGGCATGGATAATGGACGAAACCCAAGTATACTTTCTCACGTATCCTTAAATTTATCTTGATAAGTTGAAGGAATATCTATACACAAAATCGATCCTTTTGATCATTTTTTTTATTTTTAATGTGTCTATTCATTACAAAACCAAAAAAACATGCCGGCCATACTGGAAGCACAGACAACGTGCAAAGCAGTATGTTTAAATTTTAGTGTAATTACTTTCGATTGGCGATATTTCAGACGATGGTGCTTTTTTAATTTAAACTATTCAATGAATTGGGTTTCTAAAGTAAACAAACGTACCGTTTTGGCACACAATATATCCGCCACGCCCACTATGTGAATGCCTACACCTAATGATGCACTCTTGCAGCGAATGCATGCGATGGAAATAAGGCGCATTGCATTGTATACCAGCTATGTCCTCGGTACCCTCTGCACGTAGTCACAAGGTCGAGCGCTTCATGGCAAAGTGCCCAGTCTCGAATAGCACTAAACTATTCACACAAGGAAAAGTGGAGTTGTTATACGTAGTTAGTTGGATAATGAAGTGGTTTTTAAAAGACGTATTTAATATGATGCTTCCGTCGAGTTGGTACGCATCAGCCAATCTGTGGTTATATTGGATAAAACAAGTTAGCGCCATGATAAATATTTATCGGCTGGTAATAATGCCGGGCCTTCTGATAAAGTTGGTAGAACAGTCTGTGATCTGGTACAGGGTATAGTTGGGAGACAACGCAGACAGAGTAACACACAATTCTTGGGTATTATTTACTTACTGATTATATCATGGATAGCATGACCACAGATAACAAATTCACTACGCGGGTTATATCTGTGGCATGATTATGTCAATTTACCGTGGGTATACGCAACATAACTTATAAAAATAATATATAGGCATATATATGGCTATACTTAGTTGTGATTGGATAATCGAAATCTGTGTTTACTAACTCAATGGATATTGTTATTGGTCTGAAAACACGAAAGTAGAATTTCACGATACGCACGTGTCAAATACCCAACATATTGTTATAATTCCCCCTGAAAGTACATGCCTGAAAGTGTAAACTCGCGAATGTTTAAATCAGTGAAAGTCTAAAACCAGAAAATTAAATATACCAGAGTTCGTTTTTTAAATTATAATGTTTAATAATCAGTTACTGTGTTCTGCTATGGCTATCAATGGGTAACTTGGCACATCTACTCAATAATGGAACACGGATATTATCTTTTAGGGATGTGTTTGTTAGTGAAGCAATGTGGCAAAAACAGTCTTCTCTCACCACTTTGAGCTGTGTTTACAAGCCTCCTATACTTGTCGCCCATATTAATATAATATGTCAGCAACAAATAACAAGGGGTCGCGGCTCCCAAGTCATGCAACAACTGGTTGGTGAACGACAATCAAATGCATGATTTGGGCAGACAAGTTCGTAATAATAAACTGTTACAAACTACAAGTCCCTCATACATGAACTAGAGCATTTTCTTTCCGAAATGAGCTATACAGTATAGCCTTCGAAATAAAAGTATAAGGACATTACAAAAAAGAAAAACTAAAGAAGGGGGGGGGGGGGGCTTGATAACGTAGTAGGAGACTTCGAAATATCGTAGGTTTTATAGTATCCAGTTTATAGTTCAACTATGAGAGTTTTATTCATCGTATTTTGGGGTAATAACTATTTAATAATGTGCTTCCTTTTGGAAGTATAATATTGCCTGTAGGGCTTAATATGTTGTGTGGTGCTTACGCTTACTGCTTGTATATGGTCGTGAGCTTGATTAATATAAAAGAATAATGTTAACTACAAATCAACTCGAAACAACACATTATACTCCAGTCTTCTAAATCACGATTGTTGGGCGAAGATGCGTGGCTCAGCGGGCATGCACGGAACTAAGATCCGGGAGGTTGCGGTTTCGTTAACCACCACAGACAATCCTGCCGGAAGCATGTTACTGAGGTCTTCCTCAGCAGTAAGGAATGGTCATCGTTTGCTACCGCTGTCTGAACTTATCTCTTTCGCTTCATGAAAAGTGGCGACTTGCCGTTGCACTACCCTGTCCCCTTCTTGAAAAATACTAAATTACTGAATAATTGCCCTCCTCAGGCCAATAATTTTATTTTATTTAAGGTGTCTATACAAGTAGGCCTACCATATCTCGTCCTGGGCTGATTGTAAGTGAGTTCTCCACCGTAGCGCTTACTTGTTGGATCGTCAGACTCGATGTCGGTTCTGCTGACGATGACTAGAAGGATTGTCAGCGAGATGGCAAAGACGACGACGAAGCTTAAGGCGACCATCGAGAGCAGACAGCGCCGCCGCCTCGACGCCGCACCAAGGCACAGCTTTAAGGCGTCGTGACGCTCAAGATCCTGGCCGCCTGCAACCAAGGAACATCACACCCGAGGTAGAATTGGGTCTAGGATGACTCTGCCAGTCGTAAGAGGCGACGAAGTGAGGTCCTCCAATTTCCCCTTTCCACACCGTTTTAACCTCCTAGTTGTCCCTTTCCTCCAATGACCTCTACGTCATATGACCTGGTCACGTGGTTGTCGAGTACGCGGCGTATCAAGCAATATGCGGCCGTTAGTACAGTAGGATTTAGGAATGTCGTCAGATACTCCTCTTTAGAACAGTATGGTTCAGCTGCTTCGCGGTGGACTAGGTGACGTAGATGCACTCAATAAGTTACGGTGGATCGCATCGCGGCTGGATACCCCCCTCCCCCCCCCCCACCACCCCTATCATTTCGTTGCTGTACTCGAGTATAGCGCGTGTTTGCACGTAACATTTCTAAATGTAAGGATCTCAATCAATCTTCTTTGCTGCATTGGGTACTACGTTTAGTTAGAACAAGAACTCTCACCGACCAGTCAATGGTATTGATTATGATGACGACATTTCAGCTGCATTTATAAATAAAAAGGTTTTTATTAATTTTTAATCGATAAATGATCAAGTGGGTGACATATAAAGATAAACAAGTTAAGCCGTACCAAAGCCATTAGCTCGAATCTCGACAAACATATATTGCATGCAACATGGGTACATATAGACGATCCTTTACCTAGTAGAGAATAATTACGTTTTAAAATATAATCAATGATTTGAACAAACAATCCTTCTATTTGTTATCTTATCAAGACTTGTTAGGTCCAGAAGAACCCGGTTTGCTTAGAGCTATAACATTGGTTGGTGCAAATTGGATGCATATTGACTCGTGATAAAAAGGGGCCTATGAAAGGTGACGAAGCAATGCGTTGCATCCACCACTGGATTATTGAAACGTGACCTTGGCAAATCTCGCGTTCTATCTGACCAAGGCTCCGCTGGACACAGAATCAAGAAGATGGCTCCGCACGGGATATTATAGATTGACCAACACCACATCTCCCCTGGCCAAAACGGGCGAGTCAAAGTCGACTGGAATGCAGGTGATAGCGCATAAACGCGTGATCCTCGCGCTCGGCGCGTGAGCGGTAGCGGCAAAACATGGCTTCACTTACATTGCATTATTTCCGAAACTATTCAAGCTAGAGCAATATTATAAGCAGCACAAAAAAGATGACAGTTATACCTTGACGACGATAGTTTTATATTTGTGACAGGTCTCTTGTAAACCATACAAATTGCGATCGTATAAAACGTAGAAATCTTCGAAAAGGTTTCCACTAACACTACTCTGCTTTAATGGCATTATTTTATTAACTATTAATGTTTGACAAATATAGTGCACATCATCGTGTAGAGGAAGGTTAGACAAAAGTATTTATGTGATTTAATGGTTGATACGCGTATTGGTTATCTTGAAACCATGAGTTGAATATTGGCTGAACGTAGTTTTGCCGTAGCCTGCTGGCTACGGCCGGCCGTAAAGCTCTGCCGTAAGCGCGCGGGAGAGATGTGTTCCCGACCGCTGCCGACAGCAACTGACACCTGCTAGCTGTACTTCACTACCGGCCGCCCCTAAAAAAACCGAATAGACTAGACCCGGATGCGCGCGCAAGCTTTCGCGCGCGGAGATGTGCTCGTGGTAAATCTATACGTGTGCCATGTATCTTGCAAGCACATGGGCGCCGACAGTAATTGTGCCGGGGGGGAGCACCGGTAAAACACAAAGTACAAGTATAGAAACTGGAGGCGTAGCACCCAGTAAACATACTTCACAGAATTGCCCTTCTTTTTATCTTTTGAATAATTTATGAATTTATGAAAATTCAGCTTTATGAAAATATATAAAAATTAACAATCATTAAATAACATTTTATTTTTAATTCAGTTTATAGGTGACACTATATCTGACTGAAAAAGAATAACTTTTCAAGCATAAATGAGTTTTGTTTTTTTCCCAAGCTTTTATTTCATACATAGCCTAAACTCGCTTTTCTATTTAGTGTCCCTTTGTCTCACGGCCACTGTCTCCGTGTATCTCTTGGCTTTCTACCTTGAACTTGTCAGCGAGTCCAAACTATGTGTATAAACTATATAATAACCCTGAACATTCCTAGCTCGAATAGATTTAAACCTCGAAAGATTGAACGGAAAATGAATCCTAGATCCTGTACGGTTGATTAATATCGTGGTTTTCCCTAACTTTTGTCACTCGTGTCCTTCCACTTCCTGTGTCTCCAGAATAACGCATCACTCGCACTCGCAGGATTGTCGGTTTGGGAATCGAGCCCGCGTCCTTTGAATCCGAGTCCCGGTGCAGATGGCACAGCAGATACCTTCTCCAGGCGATGATACTGTGTCCATTGTTTCAACGCTTCCGTCTATAAATCTGAAGGTTACGTACATCATACTGGTTATTTAAATCCAACTCGCTGCAACTGGGAAACAAACAAGGCCGAGTGAAGAGTACCATGGAGCAAACGTCACTAAAAACAGAGCCGGCGCGTCATATGATAGTGATGGGGGTGAGGGAGGGCAACGGGGACAGGGAGCTTCTGCCCCCCTCCATCGCTATACCTGTCTCAGTAAGAAGTACATACCTAAACTGATAAGTGATAATACTTAATATATGGTCAGTAAAGTCCAAATACTTTCACCTAAATTATTGATATTGCTATTGTTAACAATTTCCCTTCAAGTTCTGAGACCTACGTTTCAGCAATCATTTTATGCTAAGGGTGGGACTCGAACTCGCAACCCCTTAATACAGAGCTTTTCAAACTTTTTTGCCCGCGACCCCAAATTTCTAGGTACAAAATCTCGCTACCCCGTCCTATATCAGACCTTATTTGCGTAGTTTATATTGATATTGATATTGATATTGATATCTTTATTAGCATCTTTGATTGTAATGTGCTCATACATTTGTACACAATCTGTGGCTGCTGTAGACTACTTAGAATTAACAGATGAGTATGTACTTAAGATTTAGGTAGATTAGATTAGGGTAACATATACACTAAAATAACTTAGTAGATAGCATGTTACATAACACATTAAACATAAGACAATTAACAATTGAATAACTTAGTAGATATCATAACATAACACATTAAACATAGGACAATTAACACTAACATATTATATATACTGTTTTAGGATACCCTTCATACCTTCTAGTGACTTAGGGAGAGTCACCATAACTCCTTTTGGGAGGGCATTCCACTCCCTTTTGGCCCTAGCCAGAAAAGAGTATTTTCCGGTGTTCGTCCTGCTGCCTATGACCCTCAGTTTATATGCGTGGTCACCTCTCCCTAAATAGTCGGCCTTTTCAAGCCTGCCAGATAGGTCTACCCATGCTGGTTCACCCGTATAAATCTTGTACATGGCACAGAGCCTTGCCATTTTTCTCCTCCCTTCAAGTGTTTCCCAGCTAAGCTTTCCTAACATACATGTTGCACTCGCTTTCCGTCTGAAATCCACCATAGCATATCTTGCTGCTCTCCTCTGCACCATCTCCACTTTCTTGGTGTGCCCTATCTGGTAGCAGCCCCATACACTTGCACAATACTCTAAGCTAGGCCTTACTAATGATAAATATCCCTTTTCTTTGACTTTCTTGCTGCATCCTCTTAGACTTCTCATCACAAAGTGCAGCTTTTTATATGCCTGAGCTACCATTGCACTTATATGCTGGTCCCAGCTTAAGTTACTTGCTACAGTTAATCCTAAGTATTTACAGCTCTTACTTGCTACTACTTCACAGGTGCCTAATTTGTACTTATATATAACAATATTTTTCTTTTTGGTAAACCTCAACATTTTGCTTTTATCGCCATTGAGCCTCATTCTATTTAATTCCACCCATTTATTTACTAAATCTAGATCATGCTGGAGTTGTTCGCAGTCCCTAGCACTCCTTATTATTCTATATATAATGCAGTCATCTGCAAACAGTCGTACTCTAGCTGTTATTCCCACAGGCAGGTCGTTGATATATGCAATGAACAGCAGGGGACCCAGCACACTACCCTGTGGTATCCCAGAAGTAACTTTCACACTACTTGATAGGTGATTACCTACCCTCACCCTCTGTGTTCTTCCATTAAGGAACTCTCCAATCCATTGTACTACTCTACTGTCAATACCCATTGCTGCAACTTTTTTCATTAGCCTATCATGAGGTACTACATCGAACGCCTTTGCAAAATCTATTACGATCCCATCTATTTGCCCATTCTCGTCAATTGCATCGGCAACGTCTTGTGTGAAACCTAGCAGCTGGCTATATATTAAAATAGATGGTCGCTTGTTAGCTGATACTTGCAGCGATTCACTTCGTCTGTGAGTCTGTGTTGACATTTGTATAAAAGTTTTCCGCTGAGCCTCTTTTTTCAACTTTTCTAAGTACATCTTATAGATTTTCTTTAAAAAGTTCCATTCTACGTACACCTTAATTTCCATTTTTCATAAGCTCGTCGCACCCCGCCGGGGTCGCGACCCATTGTTTGATATAGCGCTGTTCTAATTCAACCCCATATATACCCCAAGATTCGCGCATCGATGTGTGCACTATATGCTCGCTGTGTAAACATAGCTGGCCGGCCTCTGCCTCGTCGGCTATCTAAACCATAAACCCGCTTCCAAGAACCGTACTTCTCCGTGTTGACTCTGCTGTTATGTCACGTTCGATACTCACCCATTACGAGTGCAAATAAACCTAATTCAAGTTCTAGGAAACTAACTGAATGGTGTTTACTCTAGTTCTTGACTCGTTGACGTCTATATTTTGACATATCACCGCTGATCGAGATCCACGTGAATAACAAAGCCACACGATAGCCATGATCCCGGGACTCGAATCTGAACCAATGTCTGAACCTCAGAGATCATGCTTATAAATCACGACCAATGCGTCCTCCATTTCCTAACACACGCTTTTTGATCGAATACCACGATAAGACACTCCTCAATAAACGATCACACTGTGAATGATATTATTTTAGTGGTGCATTGCATCATTGGTTGTAAGATCACAAACACTAGTACGGTATTTCAAGGGTCATCCATTGTTGAGGTAATGTGAGGAGTACCGGTACTACAATAATCTGTTCTTAGCTCAAACGAATGTACTTTCCATTGTATCTCTATCACTTAGGGTTGCCATATTACCTGGATAGAAATTCGGGACATATATAGGAAATGAGGGCACAACAAGGGTCTGGGGCAAAGCCCCAGCCGCCGGAGGCGAAACATTTTTAGGCCACTTATTCCCGGAAAACGACGATTATAAGCAATAATGTATTTTCAATGTCTGTAGTGATGAATAAACAATTTCACAACAAAGCTATGGCGCGCCACATTTGAACCGTAATTCTTTAAAAAAATAAATAATTAAAACAAAAAAACGGTTTTGAAACAATTACAAGACTGAGTATAGGACTAGGATTTGGAAATCGGGACATTTCCAAATTTCTGGGACTCAAAAAATACAGAGATCAAAATCGGGACAATCCCGATGTTTCGGGACGTATGGCAACCCTACTATCACTTGGACCATACAAGCACAGATATAAGGGATTTGTTTTAAATCAAATTAGTTGTCTGTGGTACAAGTGTAAAGATCTACTTTTCTAGATCAACAATCCTTCAGATATAAGCATGGAATTGATATGACGTAGGCCTATATAAAGATATGATGAGGTGCAAGGCATCAAAAACTGAGAGTCATGTTTCGAACGATTTGTATTCTCTCATTTGTTCCAAAAGGCCCAGCGGTAAGTTTGAAGTCGGACTATATTGCACAAGCACACTGGTAAGAAAGTAAGTAAGTATAACACAATTATTAATAAGTAAAATATCCCCGTACAGCGGACATTATATTCCTACAAAATCTTACTAAACGAATAAATCGAATAACCGCGTAAATGTCGACAGAACAACAATCGTAATCGACTAGGAAGTGACGCATGCGTAGTGTTGTGCCCACGCACTTCCTAGTTGGCGTCATTGCAGCATGACCACGCCACGTACCAAAACCTTTGCAAACATGCCGATAGTTGTATTCAATGCACGCACAGCTTTGAGTTTTAGGGGCCTTCGCACGTAGCTGAAATGCCGCGGTGAATATCAAAAGACAAAACATATTAGATTTACCTATTTTGGTTTAATATTTTTTACTCTTCCACTTAGGATACAAAAATATCTGAACCACCCGACAGGGTAGGGTCTACATCATTCTTACTATTTTTGGTCTGAACCTTCACAAATCAATGTCAAAAAGCTCACAAATCTTGTTAGTGTTCTCGAAATTGCTTGGTATATTTTATTCTATTGTTGACTAATTCAAATTATATAGGAAGTTATGTTCTTTTATTACAACTTGCGTTTTATGCATTGTTGCGTAGTAACTACAACTTGGTTGTGATCAACTTATAAAGTATCTGAATTAACGAAATTAAATATTGTGAACCCATCTAAATAGTTCTACCAATACCATTATTTAGGTGCTAGTATTTTATTACAATACAATGTATTTAGGCCAACGTTTCAGGAAAATTACAGATCTCGTTTTAAGGGTGAAAACAAAAATGCTAACTGAACAACATGTATCATTTTCAAACAGTTAGTTCCTTTCAATCCTTTGTTACGTTCTTTATATTTTGGTATACAGACAAGGAGAAAAGTCGGCCTAATTTCGTACACTGTAAAATATGAATGACGTACGTCAAAACTTATCTCATGTTCTCTTCCCAGATTAAAATAGTCTTCACGGAACAGATAAGACCCATAACAAGTGAGCGAGGTGTGGGCGTGGCACATGTCATGTTTTCATGTAAGAGGGCGGCCAAAGTACGTCCGCGACTCCGCGGCCTAAGAATCTCGCATCAGTAAAATTGTGCGATATTTTACTTGAGAAATGTAAAAAAAAGAACATAATGAAACACTTTTCGAGAATATGCCAAATTGGAGTCTTCGACGTGGACACTATATTGATCACTGATCTTCGACGTGGACACTCATGATCAGTGATCATTAGTGTCCACGTCCAAGACTCCAATTTGGCATATTCTCGAAAAGTGTTTCATTATGTTCTTTTTTTTTACATTTCTCAAGTAAAATATCCACAATTTTACTGATGCGAGATTCTTAGGCCGCGGAGTCGCGGACGTACCTTGGCCGCCCTCTTACATGAAAACATGACTTGTGATTCGTTGAGCTGAACTGGCAGAAATTTAGAATGATAATGAGTTATATCTGTGGAACCATTACCAGTGACCTATCCAGCTAGAGTGCAAATGGGATGTATTAATTTATTTAAAAATGTCGTATATGACGTCAGATTGTCGTAATAGGGGTTTAGAGGTCTAGCGCCCTGGACCATGTGTGAACATGTGCCACTGTGTCAATTGTATTGAAAATCTACGAGTCAGCACAATGAAAACATTTTTTTTTATTAAAAAAGTCTTACAAACGAGCCCACTGATAAAAGTATAATAGCTAACATTTGATGAACAACAATATAGAGATTATTATTATCTTTTCTTAATTAATTCTTTTTAAAGAACAGCGTACTCACAAGAAATTACGGAAGGTAATTTGACAAATACTTACTACAAAACTAGTCGTTTTATCGATAGGGAATTGTTCTTCACTTTCAATCATTATGCTAGTTTTGCTAGTATGTAAAATAGAAAGATCTTCATCTGAATCATTTTGAATGTGATTGGTTACCATGACGTCATGCGCTGCACTTTCCCAACCATAATGGTGTGTGGAATTTCCAGCTAACTTTTATGAGTGGAAATCATTTCTAAAACTGGAAATTAAAATATTTGTGTATTCAGAACGAAGGCGTCTTTACTTTAGAAGATGTGCCTCTAAAACTAAAACTATAAGATGTTCCTCAAGAATACATTTGTTACGAGTTTTTCTGTTTGAAAATTGCCATAACAAAGCCACCCCCCCCCTTTTTTTGCGCACTCTCAACACGCTTGAAAAAAGTTGGAATAAGTTGAAGGCCATATATGAAATTAATAAATGAATGTTAAAAGATGTGCACGAGAGTCCTTTGTGCGGGCACCGATCACCCAGGATGGAACCACCTTGACCAATTGGAATTACTCTGGTGTATTTGTTCAATTTCATTTTAACCCGAGTGACCCTTTCCACCCATAAGAATTTTTAAATATGTTCCTCCAACATGGCTTATTCTTCCAACTGCCTCCCTCGTATGGTCCCGGGAGAGAATAGGTCCAAATTGACAACATTTGAAATTTGATTACAAAAAAACAAGATCTGTACGTCTGGCTAGTCGGGGCCCCAAACACAGCGGGCCCCCCTGCTTCGCGGGGGCGGTGGGGGTCTCCTTTACGGTTACACCACTGAACTGAACCCGAGTATTCTCAACATACATGTACACTGGTCCCGAATCAACCTTACAGATCCTTTCGACAGAGATGAGGGATTCGTGTAGCCAACCGACGAGCCCCAATCTTAAATTTACCGGTCGCTGATTGGCCACGAACCACTCGTCTACGACGAACAGTTGTTTCGGGGCAAGTATACACGCAAGAAGGTTGACTTTCCGGTCCACGCTGCTCAGGCTCAGGCTAAGTTACTCCGACTCGAAGGTGTTTCGTTTCGATTAGCATCGTTGCATAAATAAAAGACGTTAAACCCCAAATATCATCATCATCATCATCATCATCGACGGTTGGGAATTGTTAGTCGATACGATCTCTCGTAGTCGAGGATGCTGTGCACCCGATTGTACCACTCGCCACGACAACATTGTCTCGACTGTGATTGGCGTGACTGAGATTGTGATTGGCGTGACTGAGATTGTACCACTCGCCACGACAAAGTTGTCTCGACTGTGATGGCGTGACTGAGATTGTACCACTCGCCACGACAAAGTTGTCTTGATTGTGATTGGCGTGACTGAGATTGTACCACTCGCCACGACAAAGTTGTCTCGACTGTGATTGGCGTGACTGAGATTGTACCACTCGCCACGACAAAGTTGTCTCGACTGTGATTGGCGTGACTGAGATTGTACCACTCGCCGCGACAAAGTTGTCTCGACTGTGATTGGCGTGACTGAGATTGTACCACTCGCCGCGACAAAGTTGTCTCGACTGTGATTGACGTGACTGAGATTGTACCGACCACTGCGCACCGTAGAATTTGCAGCGCCAATCAGAGAAGAGAAACAGGGTAGTCTTCGCACTCACCCTTGTTCGCCGCCGGTGTGACGTCAGAGGGTGCAGGAAGGGGCTCGGGCTCGACCTTGACCCCAGGGAAGTCACCCTCCACAGCATCCTTCCCGTTCGCATACACAACCTGTTTAATGGTCACGGGACCCTGGTAAAATGTTTTATTCCCGAAGTGAATGTCCGACGAATTGTTCACTGAAACGGAACCAAAACTCGGCACTTGTTGCACTGCTGCATCCAGTGCGACGCCGCAACGTCCTCCATCTGTCGTCAGGTCGTCGTCGTCGTCGTCATCATACACGGAGATGGTGGACTCGTCGCCCGAAGAGTCGTCATACTCCAACACTGCACCGCCTACCCCAGGCGCAGCTAGGTTCACGCGCTGCCCCTCAACCACTGCGACGCCTAGCCCGGGAGCAGCTAGGCTCTCTGTCTGCCCCTCGACCACTGCGACGCCTAGCCCGGGAGCAGCTAGGCTCTCTGTCTGCCCCTCAACCATGCCCGCGGTAATCGGTTCACATTCTGCCCTCGCGACTCTCTACGACCGACGCCGAAGACTGTTCGTCTCTGACTGACGCGAGATGCAGCGGGATACATCGGCTGCAGGGTTTTCCCATGCAGACAGGCACGTGATCGTGACTCGAAACCTTCCTCGAACGTACGTCATACATTGTTGTTATTGACATTTGATACTTGGCGTTTCTGTATGAGCATGTGAACTGGAATTTATACGTGGGGTATTGGACACCCCTCGAGTTTACGGCCCAATGCCAACCCCTATCTAGTCAAAGAAATAAGTTATAAATCAATTTTATTAATTTATAAATAAAAATAATTCTCATCATTTAAATCTCCTCCTTGATGTGATGTAAGCTTTTCTTAGTAAAACCCTTAAAAGTTAAAATAATCGGAATATAAATAATTTTCGAGATCGAATTTTGGGGTGTGGTAAGATCAAGGCATGAAAATTATTATCTCGGAAGAGTGGGTTTGCATTTGCATCATTATAAAATGTGTGCCCTCGTAGCCAACAGCTGTTGTAAGAGGGAACGCATCATTACGTAATTTTATAAATAATTTGGGGCAGTCCACATTGCTTGCCCATTAAATCTCATACATGAATTTGTTTTGACTCGAGGAAGGAGAAATGGCCCAAGTACGACATTTTTTTCGTAGGAATACCCGTTATAGGGTGCCACCAGCTTTACCCGATGTGAAATACGTAATGGGGTTGGGGTGCTTCCGCAGGATTTTGTACCCGATCCTCCCGTTTTAAATGTTGGCGGGTTTAATAAAATTCTATGGCGGTGCACAGAGTTATTATGGCGGTGCATTGTGCTTGGCAGCCATTTTTGCAAAGAGGCCAAAACTGCAAAGAGGTTAGTAAAACCAGAACCGGCTGCGACTGCGACCGTTGTGGACTGTCTGTGGTCTAGAAGCTACAGAAAACAATAGTGTTGTACAATCTCAACGAAAAAGTGATCATTTAATATTTTTGTGACTTTTATCTTCTAGCTAAACGATATTTTAGTGGTAACCAATTACATTTTTGAAACTTGGAAAAATAAGAAAGTTCCTGATCTGGCAACACTGCGTCATCGTCAACTTGTACCGTGCTGATTGGATCATTCTTCGGTCTCTTGGTAGGGGAAGTTCTGTTTTTTGGTGCCGATCATTCAATAGAACATTCAGGAAGTACAGAGTTAATTCGCTTGGTAGTAAGTGGCCTCTGCTTAATTCTATTAACTCGCCGAACATTTTAGGATGTAATAATGTTACCATATACAGGAAAATACGTGCACATTGTAATTAGCATACCGGCACAGACCTAGGTAGGGCTGCCTAGGGCCTAGGCAGATTGCAACGTGACAATGAAACCTAGGCTTTAGGCAGGGGGGTCTGTGCATCTTTTGGCTATAATTGCCTCCCATTTAGCCCACCAGGGTAGGCTAGGCCTAGGCCTACCGTAGTATTAATCTCTAACTTAATTATCAAGGGGCTAGAGTTTTTCGGTGTATAAATCAATACACTGTGTTAGAAGCCATAATGTAAGCCTAGCCTAGGGTAGGCTTAGACGTAGAGTTAGGCCTTGCTATACGCAGGCCTAGGGTAGACCTAGGCTTCAATTTGTTTGCCGAGCTTAGGCCTAGGCCTACACCTCACCTAGGCCCCTACCTAGGCCTAGGCCAAGGCCTAGTCTAGGCGTAAACTAGACGAGGCCTAAGATTCAGCCCTAGGCCTAGGCCTAGCCCTAGAGAACTAGGCCTAGGCCTATTCTAGGGCCATGGTTTATTGCAGGAGTTAGACCTAGGCCTAGGTCTAACAGTAATTATTTTGGTGCTTTAGCCTAAGTCTGGGCCTAACCTTGTAGGTCTCACACAAGTAGGCCTATCTAAAGGCATGCTAGGCCTATTGAGCAGTGGGCAGTGTTTATTCTTATGATTACGGGTGAGGCCTCGGCTGAATGTACTGTATACTTAGGCCTAGGCCTAGACTAGGCTATCACTACGTTTATCAGGGCTTTTTAAGTCGATTTAAGGTAGAACGGTTTCCGTAAGTCGATACGTTTATCAAGGCGTTGACAATTCGGCGTAAAAAAGCAACTTTGATATTCTCCCGACAGATGTCGTCAAATCGTCTTAAAACACGTACAGTAAGGCGGTGCGCAACATTCAGTAAGCGGTGTTACACACATAACCTATCGCGTTCGCGCCTTGCAACAATTGTCAAATAAGTACACTCAGTTGCCGCTAGGTTGCGGAAAGATGGCGTCTTAAACCGTTTTAAGTGTTCATCACGTCAAATTAAATCGGTTTAACTGTTCTAAGTCACTTTGGAAAGTGACCTAAAGTTAAACCGTTGCTAAATCGATGTGTTTACCAACACCATTAAACCGATTCAACCCTTAAAACGATTTACTTAAACCGGTTTAAAGCTCCTGATAAACGTAGTGTATGACTAGGTGTAGGCTGACTCCACCTAGAAAATGTTTGCAAGTTAATATATAGCTAGGCCTAGGCCCTATGATGTGTTTTGTCTTCTTTTATATGATCACTTTAAATTTAGTAAAAACATGTTTTTGTAATGTGCTTCATTGTTGTTGTTGTTGTTGTGACGGCTCCAAAGTCACCGTTTACATGTAGGAGTTCCAACTTGTAAAAAAAAAAAAAAAAAATCAGCCCGAACCGGTAATTGAACTGTAGACCGTCTGTCTGCATTGGAAAGAGGAATGAATCAACTAGACCAACGATCCACACACAAAAACATTCCTACTCTTTTCGTTTGCCATAACAGTAATTCATTCAGCAAAACAGTTAAATCCAACTTACCTTTTGAACGTCTTGAACTAAAAGCCACCGATTCATACTGACGGTCGAACTGGTTTTAGGGTTTTTCATGTACCGGTACTTACGTACGCCATATTTAACATGATTCACATGTCAAAACGATGTATTTCAAAAATAGAAATTAACTAGGCCTATCAAAAAACATACTATTTCTAAAAAAAAAAAAAAAAACTGGAACTTACTGATAAATAGGCCTTATCAAATCATGTGTAGGCCTATGTACTACATACATAATCAATCTTGCAAAGGAATTCACACAAAAAGTGAGTAGAACAGCCAATCAGCTGTTCACAAGAAATATCCCAACTTTTCCTAGAGTTGATTCCGAATGAAAAAATTTGAAACATTTTTTTTATTTAGGAGTAGCCTAAATCTGCCATTTTCCAATTTGTGAAAGGTGTGTAAAAATGCATCCTAATTTGGGATCACCCTGAAGCAAAGTGTTTAAACCTATTAAAGAATACAAAAACGACTGATTTTGATTTCTTTGTTTCATGAGGAAAGGGTAGGCCTACTTGCATGGTTGCTATAGGATGCCGTTAACACACTGGAAACTAATCATAGTCAGTGGAAATCTTTGAAAAACAAAACAAATAATATTAGGAGGCCTAGTCATCTTATGAGAGGACTCAAAACTAACATAGATAGTGCTGCTAAGCAACCTCCTTTCAGCGCCATTGATGAATAGCCTAATAACAATAAAACAACAATGAAAATTGACAGCTAAACCACTCCTAATAGAAGTTTATTTTCTTGCCACCAGAATGCATCTAGTCTATTTTGAGTACTCTCAATAGGGCACTAGCAACACCAAAAGACAACAATGAAACAAATGAATTGAATCGATGGACAAACAACAAGCTGTCAACAAATAATGTCTTCTGATTTTGCAAAACAAAACAAAAAACAAACAAATAAACATACAAAACTTTCACTTAGTCCTTGTCCATCATTAAAAGTTTTAAATGGCGAGCAGTTACTATTGCTACACTTGTTTTTATTTGTATGGTTGCAATTTTATTATTTTGACAGCTGATTGTTTGTCCATCAATTCAATTCATTTGTTCCATTGTTGTAGTCCTGATGTGACGTCAGTTGCGGGTTCCCTATATTATGTATTTGCAGATAGGCCTACATTGCAACTTTTAAATGTGAACAAATTGTACTTGTATGTGACCTTTCATTTTAACAATCAAACTGACAATCTGCCATTGTTGGGATTTGGTCAACTGGTTCGGAACACTTCTTTTCTACTCCCACCCTTAGTAAATGCCAGTGTAACCCTTGGCTTGCAGAGTTTCAGACAAATTTGTGTAAACATTCCTGAACTGACTATGCCTGTACATGTGTGGGGTGTAATTGCTCAAATTATTTGTCTATAGATAGACACATAAATATTTTTTTTTTTTTTTTTTTTTTTTTATCATATGCCCACATTTGGCTTTATCAGGCCATCATGTAAGATCTGGTCAACCAGTAGAGACAGGCCTCCTTTTCTTCTCTCTTCATGCCGTTAGGCAATGCGTCACGTTCTGTTTTAAGTTTACTACATCTGAAGAGGTGATTCCTGTCCTGTTCCTCCACTCCAAGGCCTATGTCTTAACTTAATCAATTTTTATGATTTTTTTAGGGAACATATTCAATACCAAGATGAATTGGAAGGTTTTATGCTTCTGTTTGATGGTCTTGATCCATGTGGAAGAGATAAAATCTGATGAGGATGAAGATGATGGGTTTGTGACCACTGAAGAGGTAGGTCCAAAAATGAAACCAGTGGTTTTTTAAATTCATAACTTCCTTTAGTTAGATGAGCTATTACAAGGTTTCATTTTACTTGCAGGAAATGCCTCCAGTGGAGGAAGAGGTTGCTTATGCAAGCCCCTACCCATCTGGTAACGTGTACTTAGCAGAACACTTTGATGATCCTAATCGATTCAAGAACAATTGGGTTTTTTCGGAAGCTAAGAAGGAGGATATCGATGAAGACATAGCGAAATATGATGGTAAATATTTAAAGTAAATTGTGCATTGTCCCTAGGAGTTTTCTGTATTAATGGCCCTGTCTCAACTTGACTGCACCGCACATCAATAATTATTCAATTTCTTAGTAGTAGGTCTTTGATTCAGCTTGATCGGACATCTGGTGGCTGAGTAAATTGAGTTTTAAAATCACTACGTTTATCAAGCGGACTGGGTTCAGACTGACTTCAGTGCGCACTGAGTTCGGAACCCGTTTAGCAAACATACTTCAATCCAAACTCCTCCTATTTATCCCTATCCCTAGTCCTATTAAACCGGGCTGGATCGGCTTCTTAACAGAACTGAAATAAGCTCGAGCTAAGGTGTTTATCAGTCGAACTCAGTGCGCACTAAACTCAGCTCGCACCGCCAAGTGCAAGCCCAGTCCGGGTTGATAAACGTAGTGAATGTCACTGCACAGAAACTAGTGCGCCTGAAATGATCACTGGCAGGCAGCTCTTCGAGTCAAACCGAGCGGACAGATAAGAGATGTAGCCGGCTCGCGTTATTAAGCTCTTGGTTCTCTAAACACTATCAGTTGAGCACTTGCAGCTGTGCATTTCGTTTCAAGAGGTCCAATTCATACGTGAAGATAGGCTAAATATATATGCATGGCTGGAATAACACCTACTATTATTTTATTTGTTTCTGCATTATTGCATTGTATTCTTGTGAAACAATGCATTCACTTGTGTAAATGCTTTCATAAATGTCCCAAAAACTATATCAAGCTAAACAATGTTTAGCGCGAATACGAAGCTCAGCCGGCACTCTTGACGGGCAGTGACATCAATCCGCGTCCAGTCAGAAAACCACCGAAATGCTGTTGAGCGCAACAGATTTATTTTTGTGTGTGTCGTACTCGTAGGAGGGGCCAAACGGCTAGATAGTAGATAGGCAAGTAGAGGGTAAGAATATAGGGAACCCAACAGCTTACCTGGTAGGTGATAGCATAAAATTAGAGTTTACATATAAAAGAATCCAGACAGAAAACGTCGAAACTGTTTCGGCCAAACAGGGCCTTGTTCACTCGACGAGTGCAGAGGGATGATTAACCTAGGTATGTATAGATATTTACAAGCATCACGCCAGTAGCGCTGTTGGGTGTGGGTTTAGGGGAAAAGAGCTAGAAGGGGGGGGGGGGGGGGGGGGGGGGAATGTGTAGTGGAGTTGTAGCACATTCTTTTCATCAAAACCTTGAATATGAGGGAGTTTTAGAGGTGGGATAAATCGTCTAATGGCCTTACCGTTCAAACTGTGAAATTACACGCATTTAAACTTGTAAACGCCACTAGACACCGTGTGTTAGTTAGTACATACAGCGCTAGGCTATATGTGGCCAAATTTAGCATCTAACTGGTGAAGATTTCATTCTGCGGTTGAAAATAGTGCTTGATATTATTGTGATTTATCTTTTTTTTTTTTGATGTGTACTTATTTTGTTTTGTGTTTTTTTCCCTCTTATTGTCTTGTTTTGTTTGTGTTTGTTGTGTGTTAGGCCTAGGCCTATTTGTTGTTTGTACGTCTGAAACAAGTCCTGGTTAAAATGGCGGCTTGCCTTTTTAAGATTTACTGATGGGATTCATAATCTGCCCAACAATTTTAAAAGCCGTATTTAATTTAACATTTTCACAATTTGCCATTATTGACGTGGGAAGAACGACGCTGCTTAATCAGGTAGTTGCGCGGCATTGCCCTAGCGCTTCATTCGTTTTCACTAGCACCCTCAGTGGCCAAACTCGGTGCCTATAAGCCTATTGCAAGTAGGGTAATGATGGTTAAAAAAAGGTTGTTCAGAGGTTCATTATTTTTTAAATATGTCCATCTTGTCATAAAAAGAGATTAATAATAATTGACTGCTACTTCATTAAATACTACTAGGAAAACGCTCTGTTTGACGCGTTGATAAGCGAGCGCGTCAATATCTACGAACTTTCTGGCGAAAAGATTTCAATGCTAATACAAACAACAATTCAAGAATGCGCATTGCAACAATTTTTCTAATTTCCATAGCTATTATACTTCCCGACATTGTTGGATGCAGTGCAATGTGCGTTGCTAAGAATTTTCGCTGTCATGTTTTCGCCGCGGTCCGCCACCGTTACTAACAGTTATTGACAGCAATAGAAATGTAATTTCTGCCTCTAATATGTATCAGATCGCGTTAACATTAGTATATTCGTGACCGGACAAAAATTTACTATAAGATAGCCACCTCAAATTTTGCTGTAACTGCGTTTTAGAAAAATATTTTCGAGTAACTTTGGTGTAACTTTGCCAATACTTATCAGATCGCCATTACATTAACATATTCGTGACCGGAAAAATCTGTAGAAAAATCTGGCTATCTCACATTTTGCCGCCATTTTGTTTCAGAAAAATATTTTGCAGTAACTATGGTGTAACTTTGTAACTTTTCGAACGATTTTGCCTCAAAACTATACACCTTCAATCCACATCGAGGCTTGTGGATGGTCCAAATTTCAAGTTGATCGGACTTTCCGTTCGACCGCTATCGACAGACATAAAAAAAAAAAAAAAAAAAAAAAAAAAAAAAAAAAAAAACAGAACGAAGTGCCATAAGAGTCTCGTGGAAACGCTCGCTTCGCTCGCTTAATTAAGTTTAGTCGGGAGGGAGAGCTGGGATTACCTGACATAATTGTGCGCAAGATTTCGTACTGACACAGTAAACATTCAATAAAATGGACAAACCGGAAATTGAACAATTTGTCAATTTGGCGTTTAATTATCTCAGCCCTAGGGGGTTTCTTGCATTGCTAATGGAAAGTTATGTGCAGATTCAGTTGTAACTAGGCTACCTAAAGGGTTAGAATGCAGTTCTTAACTTAATCGCAATAGGAATGGGAACATCTTATTTTTGGTAAAATTAGCATTTTGTTACATTTTCAAAAATACATGTTCACTGATCTAGCATCTAAGATGCTACAAAATTGTATTTCTATTTTCTATCGATAATATAGTTAAACAAGTAGGCCTAACTAGTTTTGAGATGTTAAGTAGGCCTAAAATAGGCCTATGCTAGTCCCAAAGTGTCTGCCCGCCTTTTGATGTCCCAAAAGACTGACACCATGTGACCTTGTCGTTGATTGTGCCGTTAACATCAAACATTCCCGACCTAATTCTGTGTACTGTATGTTGTATTCTTCTAGGTCAATGGGCTGTTGAAGCGCCCGTCAAGGATGGTTTCCGAGGTGACTTGGGCCTAGTTTTAAAGTCTAAAGCAAAACATTCTGCTATTTCATCTCGTCTCAATCGTGTGTTTGAGTTCAAAGAAAGGCCCTTAGTGGTGCAGTATGAAGTTATCTTTCAAGAAGGACAAGAATGTGGTGGTGCTTATTTAAAACTTCTCTCTGAAGATCCAAAAACCAAAGAATTGCGCCAGTTCCACGATAAAACACCGTACACCATTATGTTTGGGCCCGATAAATGTGGCAACGACCACAAGCTTCACTTCATCTTCCGCCACCGCAATCCAGTTAACGGAACATTGTCTGAAAAGCACAGCAAGAAACCCAAAGATCGTTTGGAAGAACCATTCAAAGATAAACAACCACATCTCTACACTCTTGTTATCAGGTCCGACAATACCTACGAAGTTTCTCTGGATAGGAAGGTAAGTGAACTTGAATCCGGAGTCAAGATAAATTCAAATCTTGGAAAAATTATGTTTCTAAAAAGTAGGTATCTCGAACTCTTGTGTCAATCTCTCCACTACTATGTGCCTTACCAGAGAACTGGCCACCCACCTCCCCAGGGTGTCGTGGTGGGAGGCTCCGGCTAGGGAATTTCAGCGAGAGTTTCGTGGGTAAGAGGGTGGTGCAGTCGTCGATCTACGTCGCGTTGAGGAGACAGTCTGTTAAGTTGTTGGGCGCCACCTGCTTGGGATTTAGGAGCAAGCAGGAACCTCCTATGTGGTACTGGAATTGTGGGGGGTTTTGTCGTATGAAGACAACAATTATCATTTGAATGCTTGGATATAAATATAATATATAATACAATTGCAAGCACAGGCCATACAATATGAACAATAACCAGGTAATTATGTATATAACGGTCCCCTGAGGCAATACAGGGATTACTATACAATGATTATAAACTAAAAGGTGATGATGTACTGTGTGATACAGTGAAAGAAGTGACACAATCTATCTCGTACTATAACCATACTTTTAGACATTGAACATACCTCGGAGGACATACAAAGCATGAGTCGAGGGCCTGACTCCTACATTTAGCCCAGCACCGGGGCTCTATAAGGAAATGTGTCCGGGATGTTCAATCTCCAAGAATGTATATATAAGTAATTACAATGATTAAATTTAAGTAATAGTGAACCATGAGATTAACTAAATTAATCCCCAGTACAATCCCGTGTACCAACCTACCCTATGAGACAGCGTAAGTCTAACGCTACAACAATATTGGCTATTATGAGTTAGCCCACAATATTCAATCACCAACCTATTATTAAAGTATATATATTAACAAACAATAACACATTCATGAACCCCTGTCAAATCCAAAATCGGTGTTGGGTTGTCGGCCGTAGTTGAATTGCGGCGTAGACAAATTATCAAAAATTTCCCGCCAGGGTGTATGGAGCGTAGTACACCCTCTTAACGAGTTTAGTTAAAAAAATCTATGATTCTAAAGTTCGTGGGTACTCATCTGACACCTATGGGTTCCACTTGTCGATCACGGCTCCGGCTTTAGACCCCACCACGCTGCTCCAGGATCGGGACGCTAGTGCCTGGGTTGCACGCCACTGGCATGCACGGATGACGATCTCGTAGTCAGCTGACGCTGCTCCGACCGGGACGTGAGACGCCACCCAGTATGTAGGCCTATTATTCTCGCGACGAATATTGAACTGACGTGCACTGTCTCACTGAATGTTCAGGAAGTTGTAGACAATGTAGGAAGTATCTATCGGCACGGTACACTATCCAAACTGCGTCCCACTTGACAATTTTCCCGATTTTTTAAATTTCCTTTATCTGCATGGTTTTAAGTTCCCATAAATCATAACACCATAGTCACCATACACAGTCCACAGGCAGGTATCACGCGTCAGTGTTTGGGGTAAACACTCTCTCAAACGTCACTTAGACAATACTCATCACCGAGCACCGTTTCCCTGTCAACTGGGATACTCTAGTTGTCGTAAAGCCAAATTGGGCACGGCACGCCCGCTATTTATAATGTCGAGTTGTAAGTGTCATGAGAACCTTATATTCCCCGAATATAACGACAAATGTACAGAAAAATTATGGTCAAAATCACACCAGTATGAGGGCGTGTACTCCACCTTGCACAAATTCGAAACAAACCACCTTCTCTCTCTCCCCGTCAAGAACAACAAAACTCTACTCGCGCAGTCTCGGCTCGAAACCTCGCATAGCGTCATCGTGGGCCAATGGGGTCACAGGTGACATCATGGTCGTCATGTGGTTTCTACTCCCCTCCGTCTCTTATCACCACAATCATACGTCACACACGGGTGATGAGTCGCTGACTGGGGCTGGATAAACACATGTTGCGTTCCTGTGCACTGTAACGTCCGTTGGCACGTTACACTCTATGTGATCCGAGAAGTATTAACTGATTTCACGTGTTTCCTTCTATATTTTGTAGGTTGTTAATGAGGGCAGTCTGCTGAAGGATTTCACACCAGCGGTAAACCCTCCCGCCGAGATTGAGGATCCAAACGATAAGAAGCCCCAAGATTGGGACGAGCGGGAAAAGATTCCAGACCCACACGTAAGTTCTTTTACCCTGCAAATAGGCATAGCCTAGGAATCAGTATCGGCAGGCCAAGCTCGACACATTTTCTTCAACTTCATTATCTTCGTAAATGGCGTTCTCTTGCCATTCCACCAACTCTCCACCTTTTCCGGTCCTCCCACCATCTTTCTCTATCCTCTACCACTGGCCATTCCTCTTCCACATCTTCTTGTACCTGGTACTGCCATCTATATCTAGGTCTTCCCACTCTTCTTCGCTCATTCACTAACTCAAAGACTTGTCTTGGGATTCTGTGTTCCTCCATTCTTCTCATGTGTCCATACCATTGTAGTCGGTCCCTGCCCATCTTGAACTTGAGGCTCTCAACTCCCACTTTCTTCCTTATCACACTACTTCGTATCTTGTCCAACGTGCTGACACCTGCCATAGCTAGAGATCCGAGTAAATGGTTTTATTTTTGGGACAAATTCGTTTTTAAAAATTAAAAATTAGGTTTTAAGTGTTTCTAAAAAGTGGAAAATTCGGTGTTATTATGGTTTTATTTTTAAGCGAGTCAAAAGTTAAAGAAAAGTAAAATAGTATAAAAATCCGATATGACAAGGTACCGGTATTCAGTTCAATGAAAAAATTAACTGCATACTAGAGGTGGCTCAGCGGTAAGATGCGAGACTAATTCGGGAGGTCGCCGGTTCGATTCCGGCCACCGGCAATTCTGACTGAAGGTTTTTCCGAGGTTTTCCTCAGTCGTTAAGACAAAAAATGAGGTAGAGTCCTAATTACAGTCCTCGGACATTCCTTCCTAACTATCCAAACCCCCTAACATAGCCTACCTAGTAAGTCACCTGAAGAGGGGTACATCAGCTAAAGCTAGTGTGCACCCTATAACAGGGATTCCTACGAAAAATGAATTAATATTTTACTAACATTTGGGCCTAACCAGCCTGCTATAATTGTTTTCATATTTTCATAGTTAAGGTTAACTTGAAGCCTAAATGAAGCCCTAGACATAACAGCCTATGGTAGGCCTACTTCACTGGGAAGAACAACTTTTATTGGATGTTTGCTACATTTTTTAAATGAAATGGTTGAACTGCCAGCGACATTGGACAACAAATTCTTCTGAAGTCGGTGCCAACCACGCAGAGAGCAACTAAGAGCGGTGATTAAACCGTTTTTTGACAATTGCAGTGTATTTAAATGGTGATATTGCCATATGTAGTTGTTATTTCGTGTTTCAATATAGATTTCGGTGTTATTGCTCAGTTAACGACAAAGTAGGTGTTATTTCGTGATTCAATACATGTATTTTTGGGTCCACGGTCAAACAATTCGTCCACATTTTGTATCAAAAACACAATATTTTACATTTCGTTTTAAAAAATAAAACCATTTACTAGGGTCTCTAGCCATAGCCATAGCCATAGCTATAGCAAGAAATATTCCCATTTTTTTTTACCATTTATGAGAGGGTTGTTAGCAAGTTACTCTAGGTAGGTAGTCTACTTTATTTAACAATCCAATTTGGGAAAGTTTTTTAAAATGCGATCTTTACAAGTTCTTCTATCATATGAACCATCTTGTGTTTTGTTTAAATTAGCTGGAATACTTAAGTGTTGGAAGGCTCCAAAAGCGTATCTTCGAGTAAGATGGGCCTATGATGAATTTGACGTTGACTGGGCTGGTTCTTCTGTTGTTAGGCCGTGAAGCCGGATGAGTGGGACGATGATGCGCCTGTCCAGATTTACGATCCCAGCGCGACGAAGCCGGAGGGCTGGTTGGACGACGAGCCCGAGACGATCCCCGACCCCAATGCGGAGAAACCAGACGACTGGTGAGTGTTGCGCCATATATCGGGCGAGCTTGTGATTGTCAGACGGTTTCAATGGCATATGTAGCACATTTTTTTCAAGAACGATGTTGTTAATGGTACAGGATTTATTCTATTGGCTTTGTAATCGTCGAATTCATTGGTTGAAAATCGTTTTTCACAGGGACACTGATATGGATGGAGAATGGGAGGCTCCCCTGGTTACAAACCCTCTGTGCGAAACGGCTCCAGGCTGTGGAGAGTGGAAGGCGCCTCTCATTGCCAACCCGAGGTACAAGGGCAAGTGGATTGCTCCTCTCATTGATAACCCCAATTACAAGGGCAAATGGCATCCACAGAAAATTCCCAACCCTCATCATTTTGAGGACAACCACCCCTTCCGGATGACGCCCATTGTAAGTAGCCAACACTTGTTGTTCATTGGTGATGTGCAACAATACTTTTATCAATACAGTGGAGCATCGATTATACGTTTCGTACTTATAAGTTTTTTGTATTTATACGTGATTTCTATATGGTCTCGGCCATTTCCTATAATAATCAATGTTAAAATAATTTAATTACACATTATTTGGTTATACATTATTTTTGGTTATACGCGACAGAAATTGTTCCCCCCAGACATCTTGGTAGCGATTATACGCTAATTGGTTTTATTTGTCATCCGAAATCACTTCCTGGAAGCGCAAGCTTTATCTCGTTCAGGATATGCATCTGTGAATGGGCGAGAATGGAATGTTGTTATTGTCAAGCGGTCACCCCGCCTCAGGCCCTAGGCTGAGGGATCGTATAGAGCCAGCCCCTCATCCCCTCCCCCACAACTATGTTTCACAGAGCTTCTGTCTATGCAGATTGTTCCAAGTTTGTTGGTGTTTTTAAATTGATATCACGTGTTCATAATGGCTTGTTTGGTCGATTTGTTGTTTTATTATTATCCTCTGATTTTATACTAACATTTCACTATTGATCTGATCGTTTCATCAATTTGTTTATTTAAAATAATTCTCAGTGCTCTGATCTTGCCGACGTAATAGGCCTGCAGGCCAAGCGCGGGCGCTGTGGTATACATTAGGGATGTCATAGGGTAGGAAAATTCGGATCCGGTTCCAGACCTTCCAAGAACCGGGTTACCCGGATCCTAAAAGCCTAAATTATGTCATCTTATCTTGGTTACACCCCCCCCCCGCCCCCCGAAACCACGCAGTTGAAGGTCGTTCTCTGCCCATGCCAGCTGCCGGCCGCTGTGTGGGTTGGGCTCTGTGCGGCCGCTGCGCGCGGGAAGGGCGGGTGGAGGGGAGTGTATATGGCCTCACAGAACTCGCCCGCAGTAATGACAGCGCATACTAACCAGCGACCAGCTGGCCACGCCCACAAGCAGGAATTCACTGTAGCTTCAAGGAAAGTAGCCGCAGAAATATCGTCGCGTATTTTTTTTTTTTTTTTTTAACAAATAATACTACCCGATAAGGATCCGGATCCTAAAAATGGATTCGGGTAATTTCTGGATCCGGGTAACCCGGGTACCCTATGACATCCCTAGTATACATCCCTCACGGATGCTGAGCCGACAGCTGCCGCCAGCCCGTGATAGCGGTCTCCCGGTCTCCTGGCCTTACAGTTGCGTCCAAACAACACTTGCGTAGCGGTCGCTGAAACTTGTTTCAGCGTTGACATTTATAATAACCGAAAAACGATTAATCAAGGTAAATATTGATCTGGAACTGAAAAAATAAAGTGATCGATGCTGAAAAACGGTACGGCGAGCAACGATATTTTAAAGAAAATGATTTAGATATCACTATCGGCCAGGACTATTCGAAATAAAAACGACGATTTTCACGACGTATAACATGTAAAATAAATATTTAGGCCTAAGCGCCATTTCACCCCCCCCCCCCCCCCCCTCCCTCCGCCGCCGCACGTACGTGCGCTAGAACACACCGTGAAGGGAATTTTTGTACTGCTGAAAGAGGAGACTGCCGAGAGCCGCCATCTCCATTCTCCACTCATTACAAACGAAAACAAATGTATTTGTGAGTTCGCCCTCACCGGCCGTATAGTATAGACGTGTCTGTCGTACGCTCCGTCAGTGACTATAGGTATCGAACTTGTTATCGTGCAGTGTCCTGTGCAGTTTTAATTAAACAGTGCAGTTCGCATTTGATATGAGTAGTTTATGTCGTGAAGTGTTCCGAGTTAACTAAACTACATAAACAAGTGCTATGTTAAGAGGTGAGAAACCACAAACTTATATAGATATGGGGTCACGCCCCCCAAATAGTACCCTTAAAGGTGAAGTTGCTAATACTTCTAAACTAACGTCTAATGTAAAAACATCAAATCGAGTGAAACGACGTAAAAACGAATCGGATGACATGGAAGTGGAGACCACTTACAATGTCTCCACAAAAAACCGATTTCATTCGCTGTCAGACTCTGATGGGGATGAATATGAAGACGAGGCTGAAGGAGAAGAAAAGGAAGTAGAAGAAGAAACAATGGATTCATCTGCAGCCAAGACAAATCATTTTCCATCTCCGCGTATTAAAATTCCTCCAATTGTGTTGTACCATTACATATCACAACACACGCAAACGTTAAATTCTTTACGGCAATCGCTAACAGAAGATATAGACATAATATACAAAGGTGACCGGTTAATTATAAAATCTAAAAACAAAAATGACTACAATCGTATTCTAGAAGCATTAAACAAGGCTGAGATGGAGTATCACACGTATACCCCAAAAAATGAAAAAGAGCTTAGGATGGTGTTAAAAAATGTACCACCAAATCTTACGACGAATGAAATTCACGAAGACTTACAGCGAATTGGACTTAACCCTAAAAAAGTAATACAAATGACAAAGAAACCGTCGGCTGACAACCCGACTGAACGTGTCTACCCTATGTTCATAGTCACCTTTGATAACACAATAACACCTCAAGATGTGTACAAAAACAAAAGAGTGTGCATGTGCATAGTGCAGTGGGAAAACTATAAAAATAAGTCTGGGGTTACCCAGTGTTACAATTGTCAGTCGTTTGGCCATACAGCCACTAACTGCAAACGTAAACCAAAATGTGTCAAATGTGCAGGTCCGCACATTACAGCTGATTGTGATAAGGGGAAAATCGCTACACCAAAGTGTGCCAACTGTCATGAAGATCACCCTGCTAGCTACAGACAGTGTTCAGTGTATGCGCGACAGCTAAGCTTGAAAAATCAAAACAAACAAGAGGCTGTCCCCAAGACCTTGCAGCCTCCAAATATTAGTGGGAATGACTTCCCTCCTCTCCCGAGAACTTCCACCACTCCACAACAACCAGCATGGACCCGACCGTCTACTGTGCAACAACAAGACCAGCAAGAAAATGTGAGCTTCACACAAATGTTATCAGAACTGAAGGAAATATTTTCTTGTATAAACTTGACTAATATTGTTACGGTGCTTAAATCAACAGTGTCAAATGTACTCAAAGCCCCGGATAGCATATCTAAAATAGTGGCCTTAACGGAAGGTTTTTTAGAGCTTTTTAGTAAAAATGGCTAGCTCCACGCAGCTTAACTATCTTTTCTGGAACTGTAATTCCATAGCATCTAAAGACAAAGTTTCCGAGCTAGAAGTCGTTTTAGTGAAACAGGACATTCATATACTCGGTCTTTGTGAAACAAAACTTACGGACCGTCACACCTTAAAGTTATTAGGTTATCAAGTGTATCGTAGTGATAGAAACCGCGCGGGGGGTGGAGTAGCCCTGGCTGTAAACAACAACATTAGACATTACCAACAAATAATTCCACCTCTGACTCACTTGGAAGCAGTTGCTATACACATCGAACATCCACAGCTTGCAATGACTGTCGTGTCAGTGTACAATCCTCCAAGTGTTCGTCTCAACATGCGTGACCTGCAGAGACTACTACAACTCAGCAACAAGGTGATCATCATGGGTGACGTCAACGCCAAACACGTCGCGTGGAACTGCTCGGTGAATAATCGTAATGGCTTATCTCTACTCGAACATTCGATAAACAACAATTATGTGATCGCAGCACCAACTGAGCCGACGTACTACCCCTCCAGGGAACACGCCCGCCCAAGCATTCTAGATATCGCTCTCATGAAAAACATAAACAACTCATCAGAACTTACTTCAGTCCCAATATTGTCATCGGACCACAACCCGGTAACGTTTGAGATCAACAATGCATTCAGTCCACTACAACATAAAATTATCTATCAGTACAAGCAGGCCAACTGGAAGCTGTTTCGTGCAGAGATAATTAAACAAATACCAATTAACCCAGTAATACATAATATAAGGGACATTGATAACTTTACTGACGTACTCACTTCTAGTATACAAAATGCAATGGAAGCAGCAATTCCCAAAATCCCATTGAAACCATCTCGTAAAGAATTCCCATGCGAACTGCGTGCACGAATTAAAATACGAAACGCTTGGAGACGTACGTGGCAACAGACTCGTGATCCACACCTTAAAACAAAACTAAACAACTTATGTAACAGCATCAAGCGGGACATATATGCTTGGCGGAATGTCATCTGGAATCAATTTTTAACTACCCTCACGCCCACGGATTCACTTTGGAAGACAGCCATACGATTTCGACGGAAATCAAACGCTATTCCTCCACTTGAAACACCCACAGGAACAGTTTACACACAACAAGACAAGACAGAAGCACTGGCCGACCACTTCGAACTCATACATTCCCAAAATAAAAACCTGGGCAACAGGCATCATGATCGAAAGGTAGACAAGGTGATACAAGAGCTAAACCGAAATAATCAATTCGACGCTTCCACATGTACTCTGGCCACTCCACGTGAAATATCAACCATCATTAAACAAAGAAAAAACAAGAAAGCGCCGGGAGACAATCTAATTTCAAATTTAGTGCTAAAACAACTTCCAAAAACGTGCATACTCGCAATTACAATATTAATCAACCAAATGCTAATTCTGTCATACTTCCCCAAATCTTGGAAAATAGCTCAGCTTCTCGCTTTCCCCAAACCCGGAAAAAATAAATCGGAAGTCCAAAACTATCGCCCAATAAGTTTACTTGACTCCCTGAGTAAAATTGCGGAGAAAGTAATTTTAAAACGTATACAAAATCACCTAAGTGATAATAATATATTAATTAATGAACAATTCGGTTTTCGACAACATCACAGTACCACAGCTCAACTTACCAGGATTACAGAACATATCACAGACAATTATAACTTAAATAAGCATACTGGAATGATCTCACTAGATATTGAAAAAGCTTTTGACACTGTTTGGCATAATGGACTAATATGTAAACTAGTGTCAAACAATTTCCCCAAATACCTAACTCTTATAGTACAGTCTTACCTGCAAAACAGGAGTTTTTATGTAAAAGTGAATGATGTGAAATCTAGCATCAGACGCATCCTCGCAGGAGTCCCTCAGGGGTCCCTGCTAGGCCCAGTGCTGTTTTCAGTGTTTATAAATGACATTCCTCGTCTAAAAAATGTTCTTTTAAGTGTATATGCAGATGACACCGCTATTGTGACTTCTTCCTTTAGAATCAGTGCAATAAAAAAGAGACTGGAAGCAGCGTTCCTCAAAATTAAAAAACATTTCCATCGATGGCGAATTAAAGTTAATGACTCAAAAACGACAGCAATCCTATTTACTAAGCGCAGACCAAGAAACATCCAACCATTACTTATAAACCATAAAATAATAGACTGGTCCCACGTACTTAAGTATCTAGGTATTTACCTTGATAAACAACTCACTTTTACCTACCACATTAATTGCAAAATTCAGCAAGCATACTCCGCTATATCACAATTGTATCCCTTATTTAACAGACATAATCATATGAACAAACACAATAAATTAATTCTGTACACTATGATAATTAGGCCAATTCTAATGTATGCATGCCCAGTATGGAGTTCTACCTGCACATCTAACTATAGAAAACTACAAATAGTACAGAACAAATGTTTAAGAATGGCAGGAAACTTACCACGAAGCACATGGATATTCGACCTACATAATGCTTTTAATCTACCTACTATTAAGGATTTTGTGTTTAATATCACTGATCGCTTTTACTCTAAATGTAATGTTAATATTCATAATAATTTAATATCTAGTATAGGAGACTACAGTCTAGATTCATTTAAATATAAAAGGTACAAACATAAACGTACAAAACATATCTTACTTTAATTCTGTCCTTTTTGTTCAATCTTACTAAAGCCAATTTTATTTTAAGAGGGTACCTGCTATAACTATGTGTGTTCATTAATTTAATTAAGTTACGTCTTACTCTCTTCCGAAGAGGTTTTTTTTCAACTTTTTTTCCTCATCTTATATATGTATTTTGTCTTGCCCAATTGCCAACCTTTATGTTTTTGTCTTTATTTTATGTTAAAATGTTAAAAGTTACTACTTAGGAAATTTTATGAAGATTACATGTACCTTGTTTGTTTATGATTTAATAAATTGTGTTTCTACTAAAAAAAAAAAAAAAATGTATTTGTAGTATACATTTTTTGTACTTAAATACGTTATTTTTTTTTCGGTTTGGCCCTTGGAAAACGTATAATCGAGGCTCCACTGTATTGGCACTAATTAATTAACAATTTTACAGGTTGTTTTCAAGTTGCAATCCAAGACAATTAAAGCTATCAGTCAAGGATGTGTGAGGGCCACTGGCTGTTTTACTACCTAGTTATACGTATATGTATTCTCAGATGACAAAACTACTGTGGTATGCAATATGCATATGCAGTGGCTTGGGACTCTGCAGTACATTTTGTATTTTAGCAATCCATGGCTGTCTGTAAACACAGCACCATTCAATTCTCGGAAGAGCAGCTGCTGTGTTGAGGGCTACTTGTCGTCAGCCGAAATTTCTTGAAATGCAATCGATTGACAACCATTAAATTATGTGTTCAGATTTAGTGATAATTTGGTATGGATTTTGATACTTATACAGCCGTAGGCCTAAATCCTAAATACAATTTGAGAAAGCATTTGAGACATCTGATTTGTTGTGTCAACTTCTTACCTGATTGGGCCAATCTATTCAGGCCATCAATCTTCTCAGAGAACAGCACGCAAGTAAATAAATGACATGATGTGATACTTATTGTATAATGTGTGTTGCCAGGCTGCCGTTGGCTTGGAGCTCTGGTCGATGTCCAACATGATTCTAATAAATGACATGATGTGATACTTATTGTATAATGTGTGTTGCCAGGCTGCCGTTGGCTTGGAGCTCTGGTCCATGTCCAACATGATTCTAATAAATGACATGATGTGATACTTATTGTATAATGTGTGTTGCCAGGCTGCCGTTGGCTTGGAGCTCTGGTCCATGTCCAACATGATTCTAATAAATGACATGATGTGATACTTATTGTATAATGTGTGTTGCCAGGCTGCCGTTGGCTTGGAGCTCTGGTCCATGTCCAACATGATTCTAATAAATGACATGATGTGATACTTATTGTATAATGTGTGTTGCCAGGCTGCCGTTGGCTTGGAGCTCTGGTCCATGTCCAACATGATTCTAATAAATGACATGATGTGATACTTATTGTATAATGTGTGTTGCCAGGCTGCCGTTGGCTTGGAGCTCTGGTCCATGTCCAACATGATTCTAATAAATGACATGATGTGATACTTATTGTATAATGTGTGTTGCCAGGCTGCCGTTGGCTTGGAGCTCTGGTCCATGTCCAACATGATTCTAATAAATGACATGATGTGATACTTATTGTATAATGTGTGTTGCCAGGCTGCCGTTGGCTTGGAGCTCTGGTCCATGTCCAACATGATTCTAATAAATGACATGATGTGATACTTATTGTATAATGTGTGTTGCCAGGCTGCCGTTGGCTTGGAGCTCTGGTCCATGTCCAACATGATTCTAATAAATGACATGATGTGATACTTATTGTATAATGTGTGTTGCCAGGCTGCCGTTGGCTTGGAGCTCTGGTCCATGTCCAACATGATTCTAATAAATGACATGATGTGATACTTATTGTATAATGTGTGTTGCCAGGCTGCCGTTGGCTTGGAGCTCTGGTCCATGTCCAACATGATTCTAATAAATGACATGATGTGATACTTATTGTATAATGTGTGTTGCCAGGCTGCCGTTGGCTTGGAGCTCTGGTCCATGTCCAACATGATTCTAATAAATGACATGATGTGATACTTATTGTATAATGTGTGTTGCCAGGCTGCCGTTGGCTTGGAGCTCTGGTCCATGTCCAACATGATTCTAATAAATGACATGATGTGATACTTATTGTATAATGTGTGTTGCCAGGCTGCCGTTGGCTTGGAGCTCTGGTCCATGTCCAACATGATTCTAATAAATGACATGATGTGATACTTATTGTATAATGTGTGTTGCCAGGCTGCCGTTGGCTTGGAGCTCTGGTCCATGTCCAACATGATTCTAATAAATGACATGATGTGATACTTATTGTATAATGTGTGTTGCCAGGCTGCCGTTGGCTTGGAGCTCTGGTCCATGTCCAACATGATTCTAATAAATGACATGATGTGATACTTATTGTATAATGTGTGTTGCCAGGCTGCCGTTGGCTTGGAGCTCTGGTCCATGTCCAACATGATTCTAATAAATGACATGATGTGATACTTATTGTATAATGTGTGTTGCCAGGCTGCCGTTGGCTTGGAGCTCTGGTCGATGTCCAACATGATTCTAATAAATGACATGATGTGATACTTATTGTATAATGTGTGTTGCCAGGCTGCCGTTGGCTTGGAGCTCTGGTCCATGTCCAACATGATTCTAATAAATGACATGATGTGATACTTATTGTATAATGTGTGTTGCCAGGCTGCCGTTGGCTTGGAGCTCTGGTCCATGTCCAACATGATTCTAATAAATGACATGATGTGATACTTATTGTATAATGTGTGTTGCCAGGCTGCCGTTGGCTTGGAGCTCTGGTCCATGTCCAACATGATTCTAATAAATGACATGATGTGATACTTATTGTATAATGTGTGTTGCCAGGCTGCCGTTGGCTTGGAGCTCTGGTCCATGTCCAACATGATTCTAATAAATGACATGATGTGATACTTATTGTATAATGTGTGTTGCCAGGCTGCCGTTGGCTTGGAGCTCTGGTTGATGTCCAACATGATTCTAATAAATGACATGATGTGATACTTATTGTATAATGTGTGTTGCCAGGCTGCCGTTGGCTTGGAGCTCTGGTCCATGTCCAACATGATTCTAATAAATGACATGATGTGATACTTATTGTATAATGTGTGTTGCCAGGCTGCCGTTGGCTTGGAGCTCTGGTCGATGTCCAACATGATTCTCTTTGACAACATCATCGTTACCGACGACCCGGCGGTGGCTGATCAGTGGGCGAGCGACACGTTTGACCTCAAGCGCAGGAAGATTGACAAACAAGCCGTAAGTACACTTGAAATAGTTCTGCGGATGAAAGTTACCTTGGCCTACAAAGAAAGCCCTATATGTAGGCCTATTCGGGACAGTTGATCTTGTAAATTGTAATTTTTAATATCCTAAATTGAAGGTAGCCAGAGTTTTAAACACTACCTGAACATAAAAGTGCAAGCACACTTTGACAGTCCCAGTTTTACTAGCCCTTCTTGTTGTGCTTTGTTAATTACAGAAGCACAATTAATTAATTAAACTAAGCACAGTTAATTACAGAGTGAGTCTGTAGTTGTGCTCGTCAGAAAACGTAATATGGCTGTGAATGGGAGATTCTTGGTTATTGGCAGCAAATTCTAATTATGTAGCCTACATGTGTACTATCTCTTTTCGAGTTAACGTATATTGACCTATTACTGTATGTCGGGAAAAATCGGAATATTGGCTCATATTACAATCTGTTAGTCTAGTGGTATTATTGGCTTAGGGGCCTATCACTACTTGTGATTGTGACTACCGACTCCTCATCTATAAAGAAGTTCATAAATGTTATCTACCGGTTATAAATACTTCTTTAATACTACAACTTTAAGACAGGTTTATGTCACACTGAGTGTAAATACTGTTGTAGAATAATACTGGACACTGTCCATATTTTTACAACCGACAGGTTGTATTTACAGTATTTGCTGAGTGACTGAGTTGGTGCATTCTTGTTTGCAGATGTGGCTTGAAATTTGATTCGTGAGAGTAATCTAATTTTCTGTCATATCATGCAAATCATGTCACCATAGCACTAACATTGGTACTAATCATACTTCATAGGCTTCACCTCCTTCATCTATTTTTAAATGTAAACAGACTCCCTGGGTTCCTCAAGGGATTTGGCCAATAGGCATACTATGTAGTACAGTAATAATTTTTTTTCAGTTCACTGAGTACATCAAAGGTGCTTGGGAGGAAGAAAAAATTATGTATATGTTGTGATTGTTATGTGCTAGGCTCAAAGACATCATGGGACGAACCAATGCAATCCTTGATAAGCCTGTGTGGTGTGGTGGTGTTAAGATGTGTTGCTTTAAATGGGGCCAAGCAGTGTAAAAGGACGGGCATTGTGATAGTGTGTGGGTGGTGTGTAGATGTGTGTTGTTGTGTACCAGGCTACGATGTGGGACCGGGTGATGCGTTCTATTAACTACAAGCCTGGTTGGTGGGGGCTCTACTTCGTGTATTGCATGGTTCCTGTCAGCATCTATGCCTGGTATCTGTGGAGCCGAGTTGCGGAGGTAATCGGGTCCTCCTGTCTGTAGTACTTGGCACCAAGTATCTCAAATCGAATATGTACTACTACATACATAGTGTAGGCTAAATGTTTGTAGATTTTCCCTAGATGTGTGCAAATATTTATTCTAAGTATTCGTTATGTAGGCCTACTCCTGTTATTGTGTAAGATGTATTTCTTTACTATTCCGGTGAATTACACCCTTTTCAATATCTTTGCAAATATTAATATATATTTTCATCTAACTTGGGCATATAGTTATTGCTAGGTAGGGGTAAAATGGATAGGGAACCCAACAGCTTATCTGATCGGTGACTACAGGGGTCTCGCAAAAATGTTTGCAAAATGTGAAAATTGTTCCTGATTGATTTAACTGTTCAGTTTTACAACAGAGCCCATCTTGTGAATGTTCGTTATATTCGGTGAATGTAAGATGTCTGCATTTTATGCCAAGCACTACAATTGGACGACACAATCAGAGTTTAAAGAAATGTATACATAATAATCCTGTATAGTACTACATACGTGACTACTACTACTACTACTACAGTTTGTGAAGACCTTTGCAAAAGTAAGGCCTTTCTCTTTCACTCTTTATGGTACCGTGCATGGCTATGTTTCCATTTCAGAATCACTGCACTCTGTAACTTGGAACAATGCATTGTGGAAAATATGTTGAACAAAATATCTTTACTCCACAAAACAACCCACAGTTGACTCTGTTGTTAAAGCTGCTTGATTCTGCCCAAACAGGCAAACCCAGTGTATTTTTGTGTAATGCCTGTATCACCCCATTGTTCCGTGTTCTCTAGGAAAGTATGATTGGTCGCCTTATCTCGTACACCAACGAACAACCCTGGCTCTGGGCCGTGTATTTGCTAGTTATTGGACTCCCTGTAGTGCTTATCCTAGTCTTCTGCTGCGGATCTTCTGGCCAGGTAATGTCCTAGCTGTAGCAGTGTTTCACCAGGACATAATTTAAAGAAAATTGGGTCTAAGTTGATGCTCTTAATTTTTTGTAGTCCTAGCACAGCCGATATGAAAACTCATTCCTGCAATAATTATGCACTGACTGCATTTAGCTAAAGTGCATTTGAACTATAGTTAGAGGTAATGAGAAATGGTGGTATAAAAACCCAAATTTCGTTTTAAAAAAACCAAATTTCGCAATTTTCGCGATTTCATCAAAATTGTCAAAAACAACAAGCATCACTAAAAAAAAGGGGGGAGGGATTGTTAGGAGTTATGAACTAATGTTAAACAAGGTTTATGTGTCTGTACAGTCAACTTTAATATTGTATGAAAATTAATAACACTGTTCACAGCACATACTAGATTATTACTAAGATAGGCCTAACCCTCCAAGCTTTCTGTGTCACCGAGGGACGCCTCACAGAGCTATTGCCTCGGGTGGGCGGGCGACGTGTCGGGAACGGGAACTATATTGATCGACTTATCGATTGTTCCACCGATGAGCTGCAATTTCAATTTTCGGCGCCACATTTGAATCTTTAACTGATAACCACGTTTTGCCACAAAAAGAGTAAAACACGCACTAAAATGATCGATTTTGCGAGTTAATTCGCGTTTTGACCAGATTCATATAATTTCGTTCGCGATTTCGCGCTATAAGTGACATTTCGCAAAATTCGCAATTTCAAAATGTGGTTTTTCCATCTCTAAATGATATCATTCATCGACAATATGTATTACTTTCTAGGCAATAAAACAGACATTTTAAAATTTTCGCGAATTTCGTTATCACCATTTTTCACTACCTCTAACTATAGGCAACCCAAGACTTCCTTACAGATGCTTTCGTCACAGGCGAGGTACTCGTAGCCAATCAGCGATCGTTATTTGCCCCGGCTTGTCTCGGGCGGTTCGCTGGTTGGCTACGAGTGCCTCGCCTGTGATAAAAGCATATTATGTAATGTAGTCTTGAGTTGCCTATAAATATGTATGCCTATATATGTAGGCCTATGTACATTTTTCTGGCTTCCAAAAAAATCAAAGCATACAAGCTATGTAGGCCTACTACAATTGGTACTTTCATTGCATCTTCCCATAGACCATAGGTAGTTACATACAACATACTACTGTAAACAAGGACAATACATAATACATCTTCCCTCTGTCATACATATGTATGTAAATATAAGGTATTTTGTTTTATTTTGTATTGTTGAATCTTGTCAGTTACATTGTTTCATTAGCCTACTATTACTGTCAATTACGAATTTAATAACCTTTGTCCGACTGCTACTTGTTTAACTCACTTCTTACCACACACAAACGGCCACATTCTTCTAGACCTAATAAAAACGACTAAAACCCTGATAAATAATATAATAAGTTTTGGCTGTCAGTGTAACAAATAAGAAATACGATTTCAGTATTAGGGGTAGGGCTGCCCAGCGATAAAAAAGATTATATACCTATATCGTGTCGCCAATCACTAACCTGAAAGGGCTACTTAGTCGTCGCCTTCTTTGTTGAAAGTTGTACGTCATTCATGTATAAAATCTCCAGCGACAGTCAATTCGGTGACACACAGTTACAAAAAGCTGGAACCTTCCCCTAGAGAGGGTTAACTGTATGGTCAAGTTATTTGTTCAATTGTTCGTGGGGTTTGTAGCTATCTGTACCGGCCGAGAAGGCGAGTGCTTTCTTGAATAATGGGGATAATTGACATCGATTTTCTACACAATAACATCGCCTCCTTTGAGGTTAGTGATTGGCAGGGTGTTACTTAGGTAGGAATAGCCTATAGTTAGAGGTGTTTGTAAATGGTGTTATGTTTTCTTAGATTTCGTTTGTAGATTTAATAATTTCGATGTTATGGCGGTGTGATGATTTTTGGGAGATTTTCTACAGTAAATTTCACCAGAAACATGTTTAAATTAAAAAGGAATTTTAATGTAATTTAATTTATTTGAATTGTATGTACAAACTAGTAGGCTACTAGTTAATACGAAGTGTAGTGTATTAACATTACCATTACCTGTGTTTGTCTAGTGTGTCTTTACGGTCCAATGAAAGGCGGCAGTCACAACACATAAGAATCTTCTTGTCCGTCACGTAAAATCCTTCAGAATTGTACTCGTTTGCTCTGCTTGACGCCGAATTTCAGCAAAAATAAATCGTTGATCTTCTTAACAAAATCATCATTATAATGACAAATATTGGGTCCCCACGATTGTGTTGAAATGACGTTTGACTGTAATAATAAATTTAAATTTTTTAAAAATGTTTATAATAAATTAAAAACAATCGAGATTTCGTGTTATTTCGCTCTTTTATACAAATTTCGATGTTATGACTGGAAATTGACGGATTTCGCGAATTTTCGCGGTGAAATTTTGATGTTTTTAAGGTGCCTATCAACAGATATACACTTTGTTTATCTCCCCCTTCTTTATCAACACTTTTCGCGATTTCGCGGTCCGCGAAAAACAAACACCTCTACCTATAGTTATTGTAAAATTTCCGCATCTCTACTAAACAAATCTAAAACATGTTAAAAAAAGTTTTTTACAATAAATGCAGTAGTTTTAATTTATTAGGTAGATTGAATGGAATCTATCACTAATCCTGATCTTGCCGACGCAGGAAAGTGATGAGTTCCGCAAGACCGCAGAAGCAAAGAAGACCGACGCAGCGTCCCCCGATGATGTGGAGGAACTGGACCAAGAACTAGAAACTGAACAGCCGGAAAGGGTGTCCAAGTCAAAGACTGAGCTCGATCAGCCGGCAGAAGAGGAGGAAGAAGAAGAGGAGGAGGAGGGGGGAGCGAAAGAGGAGGAGACAGCGACAGGCGAAGTGCCATCGTCACCTAAGAAACGGCGTCCGCGAAAAGAGTGACGCGTCAAGCCATAGAGTATTATTACCCCACATTGACGCAATGTTTAGTTGTTGCTGCGTTGCTTGACCTCGGTGGAAGATGCCTTTGAATAAGAGAGGAATGTATTTAATCATTATTATTATTATCATTGAGTAATTGTTAGGTCATGCAGTGTGTCGAGTTTCACGTTTTACTTTTTAGTCACAAACGAACACCACATTGTAAAATTCATCTCATAGTTAACTACGTACCATTGTGTTTCATTAAGCATATTCATGTTTTTCTAATGTACACACTAATCTAAGTGAATGAGTGGAACTCCTGAAATATTATCTAGTCAAGTTAAATCTCTTAATTTCTTTCTATATGCAAGATAGATAGCATTTCTCTATGTACTAACATTCCATTTCATACTGCAAGTATCATTTTACTCATTTAACTTACCTGTTTGGTTAGTGAAGATGTAAAGGCTGCTAGATATTCTAAAGTAATGTTGTGTTATTGATTATTGTATTATTTGTATTTATTTTGTTTTGGCTTATAAAAAAAAATAACAATCAAGCCCTTAATTTATATAGATAATTAAGCAAACCAAAATTGGCAAACTATATCAATATGCAATATGCAATACACAATACTTGTTTTAATTTGCACCCATTGTATGTATGTTGGATTTTGATAAAGCAAATAAAATATCTATAGTACCGGTACTGTACATTACTTTAAAATGTGAACGAATTCTATATTTTTATGTCCAGTCTTGTGCCCTAGTTCCTCTGCATGTAGACCTACTACATTTGCCAACCAAAATGGCCAATATAAATATGGAGGAGCCTGGCTGCTGACGATTGTGATTAATTGTTACGCAAAGTGCAACGAACAAAGAGGCCAGTCTGGGGCGACAGTTTAATTTATTATAAATGTAATGCATGGGTAAATAAATGATAATAACTTCGTTGTGTTTAGGGAAAGGAGAAAGGACACCAACAGCTCACCTTAAACGTGGTAGGCGGCTGCATGAGAAGTAGAGCACCACATGGAATGTAAACTGAAAACCTTTTTGGTCAGTCGACCATTGAGAGTTATTGACGTATCGTAGGCCTACACTTATTTGTTTTTAAAACTGTTGACAATATTGATATATTTGCACTAATTTCCCATTCTATTATCATTTATCCGGGAAATTATTCTATAGGAAGTGCATATACAAAATACAACAATTTCGCTGCAGTGCTTCGACACACACACACACACACACACGAAGTTGGCGCCAATGATTCTTGCTGCTTTGTGGTTATTAAACAGTTTAAGTTTAAGCCTACCCACACTAATCGGTATCTCAACGCAGCCTCTCACCATTACCCGGCCCAGCTCAAGTCAGTGGTTCAAACACTCGCCACGAGGTCTAAGAAACTGGCAGACAAGGAGCACGTGAAAGACGAGATGATGGGACTGAGGAGAGCTCTTCTCGCCAATGGTTACATAATTACGTAACCTCAAAGGCCTAAAAACAAGCCAACCGAGAGTTTAAAGTCGTCGAAGAGCAAGAGAATAAGCCTATAGGTATTGCCCACATGCCATACATAAAAGGGATCACGGACAGAATAATGAAGATTCTCAAGAAAGAAAACATCGCTACCATCTTTAACACAGATAGTCAGATCTCATCCCTACTGAGGAACATCAAAGTTTCTATCCCTCTAGAAGCCCAGGGCGTCTACAAGGTACCATGCGGCTGCTGCGAGTAAACCTTCGTAGGCCAAACCAATCGGCGCGTCTCCGCCCGCCTCAGAGAACATAGACTAGCGGTAGAACGCAGGGATAGGTTGTCGTCTCTGGCTCAACACGTGGACGCTACAGCCCATTGGATTGACTTTGACAATACAAAGACACTGGCCAAAGTGGAACACTATCGCACAAGGACCATCCGAGAAGCCATTGAGATTGTCAAACGAGAACACTCTATGAACAAACGAGACGACTCACTTACTCTCCCTGCAGTATGGAAGAGAATCTTGGCGGCACGGCAAGTAACACCTATAAACCCACCCCCAGATGCAGTACCACCGCCGAAGCCAGGTGACAAACGAAGAAAGAAACACATCGACAGGATCGCGCCCGACGTAGCGGCATACACAGGTCCGACCACGAGAAGCCGAGCGCGTCCCAACAAGATCTTAAGACCGATGGGCCGAGCGACAGGACTGCGAGAGAGGGGCACATCGGCCCGCGCGGCCGGGTGCGAACGAAGGCCGGTGCGCTATAGTTCGATGAGGCCGCTCTCTAAGCGCTGTCGTCGCCACCGCTCAAAACACACGCCATCACGCCATTGGCTAGCTGCGAATCGGTCTCCTAGCGAACCAATAACAACACACCAGGCTAGGTATAAAGAAATGGACGCACCAGACAGGAAACCATTTGGTTCTCAGCCTGAAACCAACGGATCATCCTGAAGATGGCAAATGCGATTTTGCCGAAACGTCGAGACAATGACAATGGCTCATTTCTGGGCCAGCAACCAGTCTCTAGAGAGCAGGTTACGTGGACAAAAACTTGAAAACCTATTACTACATATATATATATATATATATATATATATCAAACACCCTTAGCTTTGGAGCTTTGGATGGAGGCAATAAGGTACAGTTTCCTTTTGCTTGACAATCTCGACCGGACAGTGTCCTTAAGAGAAGTATGATTAGAATACAGATGTGATGGTTTTGTTGCTGAAGGCAGAACGTTTGGAAAAAGAATGAAATGGCCCGAAGGCAGAAAGAATTTAGAGTGATATTAGTATGAAATTAAGAAGAGGTTGGGTTTACAACTACTAGGAATAAATAGGTAAGTTCAGGAAGGGTCCTGATGGGAATGAATAGAGGTACTACCTCACCCGTCTTTTCTTGGCAAAGAGGGGAAGGCGAATGTTGCGGTGGCGTCCACATGCCTGTGGGTTGGGAGGCCTGAATTCAAGGGTGTTTATGCTCGCGACTGGACGGAGATATCTATCATGAGGGTTGGGCATAAAGTCCAACTGTGACCTCACGAGAGGGTTTGGGTGCCGTGATAAAGAGTTAAAGAATTTAAGGGATCGATCCTGAACCAACTTGTCTACCAAAGGTAGATCCAGAGAAGTGTGGAGCGGAACGATTGGGGTGTATTTAGGGAGGTGCATCACCACTCGGAGGACAGTATTTTGGAGGCGCTGTAATTTTAGAAAATTAGTATATGATGTGGTGCCCCATATGGGAGCGGCATATAGAAATGTGGGACGGATAACGGTCGTGTAGATCCGAAGACGGTCTTTCTCTGCAATAACTGGAGACCTCAGTATTGACTGAAGAGCAAACATTTTGTTACGACTCTTTTGCATCATTTTGGTAACATGATGGTTCCAGCTAAGATGGCGGTCTAGAAGTGCACCAAGGTACAGATTGGTCTTGGACCATTCGATCGGGACACCGTCCAGAAAGAGGGGAAATTGTTTGAGGGCACGACCAGTGGTAAACATGGTAGCTGAAGTTTTGCCAACGTTGAGTTTAAAACGCCATTTGGCATACCATGGAGATATTAAGTCGAGACCAGCTTGGAGGTGTTTTACAGCAAGCTCCGCGGAGCGGGAGGTGGCAGCAATGGCGTCATCATCTGCAAAGAGATGCACATCAACACCCTTGGGCATTTCTGGCATGTCCGCCGTGTAAATATTAAATAGAGTTGGACTGAGTACTGATCCCTGAGGTACTCCTGCGCGTATTTTTCGTGGTGAAGACAGTGACCCCAGCCAGGATGCCCGAAAACTTCTTTTGTGGAGGAATGATTGGAGAAAGTGAATGATATGCAGGGGGAATTTGTACCGGGCTAGTTTCAATAACAAGCCAGCATGCCAGACTGAGTCGAAAGCTTTGGCAATGTCGAGGAAAGCAACGGCTGTGACTTTCTTGTTATTGAAACCATGGGTGATGCGATTTGTGAGACGTAAAAGTTGATGTTCCGTAGAGGTGTTTGCTACGAAACCAAATTGATACTGGGGGATAATGGTGTTGTCGGATAAATGGCGCTTGATGCGAGTTAGGACCAGAGACTCAAGCATTTTGGCCATGACATTGAGAAGGCTGATTGGTCTCTAGCTGGACGGGTCTGACGGCGGTTTCCCGGGTTTTAAGATTGAGATGATTTTGGCCATTTTCCAATTTTTTGGGAAATATGACGTAGTGAGGCACCGTTCATAAATATGGAAGAGGACTGCCACAGCTGACCCGGGAAGTTGTCGAATGAGCACCGCTCCTATACCGTCGGGACCAGGGGCTTTACGGGGGTTTAATTTGGAAAAGATGGTACGTAGTTCAAAGGGCTGTAAATTGTACTCTGGTGGGGGTTCCGGGCACACAGTTTTCGAAAAGTAGATTTTCATTAACCTATCCAAATCAGGTTCGCCAGGAACTGGTGGATTTGGGATGAAGGCCATTTCCAGACTGCGCGAGATTGCCTCGGCTTTGTCCGGGCTACTAAGTGCCCAGCCTGCAGGTGTGAGGATCGGAGGATTGGGTGCTTTCGACTTCTGTAGCGTCTTGGCCATCCGCCAGATGGAGTTGTCGTGGTAAGAGAGAGTTGACAGTTTTGCTTCCCACTGCGATGACATATGGTCGGCAATATCGCGGTCAAGTGCACGTTGCAGTCTGTCGTATTCGGCCTTGCAGTCTGGCGTTCGGAACGCTTGCCAGCGCCGACGGGCTCGATTTTTCTGTCGCACACATGCACGAAGGGCAGGTGGTAAAGACAGATGTGTTGAGGGCGACGGTGTGTATTTGGGGATTGCAACATTAGCTGCCTGACGGATAAGAGCCGATAGGAAGGAGATCGACGTATCGATAGCTGAAGATGAGTCGAGAAGTGGAAGTGGGAGGGCAGTGAGGCGGTTATGAATATGATTACGGAAGCGCTGCCAGTCGGCTTTACCGTATGAGAACCGGGGGGTAGGTGGTTGGTAATTGATTTTGTTACCAATATTTATGAGGATCGGATTATGGTCGGATGTGAGTGCCTGGACTGTCGAAATATCGTAAGATGTGTGGATGTTCCGAATAATGGCAATGTCTAGCACATCAGGAGGGGTAGTGTCCCGATAGTGGTAGTATGTTGGTTCGACAGGCCCAGTGACATTGAGTCTAAGGTTGGTAGACGTGATGAAACGAAGAAGAGCAAGTCCCCGCGTGTTATTGACAGCCGAATTCCAAAGATGGTGTTTGGCATTTAAGTCACCCGCCAGAACAGTCGGCATTTGTGAAGTGAGAGGGAATTAAAGTCGGTGCCAGTGAAATGTTTATTTGGGGGCGAGTATGCTGCGATGCATCGCATCGGGCCAGCAGCTGTTTTCACAATTGCGATAGTGGCTTCGACCGCAGAAAGAAGGGGGGTGGGCTCTTGAACGACGGCGGCTGTAGAGCGAGAGAGAATGGCGGTACCACCCCCTCTCGTACGTTTAGACGCTGTCAGTCGATCGTTACGGAGAATTTGGAAGCCAGGAATAGACCAGTTGTCAGAAGGGAGAAGATGGGTTTCGTTGATGAGAATGATGTCTATGGAAAGTTGATGAACTAGGTGGATGAGTTCTGCCGTTTTACGACGAACTCCTCCATTGGCGTTCCACGCCAGTAATTTCAATTCCAGCTTAGCCATTGTTGGGTGCAGAGATGAGTGTTTTAAGAAGGGTAGCTAGGGTGGAAATGATGGGGTCGCTGGAATAGGCGATGAGGGCATCGGCTATTTGGCCGATGATGGTCCAGGCCGGGTTACGACCTTGGGGAGCAAGTGGAGGCGGCAGCAGTGGAGGCGGCGGTTGTGAAGGTGGTACATGGCCACGTGGACGCCGTGGGGCGGGAACTGGGCCATGGGGTTGAGAAGACTGTGACGGACTGGTGTGTGGTACATCAGTTAGGTCAGGTGGAGACTGTTGTGGTGTCGAGGCCTGGACAGCTTGTGCGTACGAGACTAGTGGGGGAAATGCGGCACTGAAGGTGGCTGCGGGGAAGCTAGCACGCTGTTGTGAAGCTACAGTCGGCGGAGGTGGTTGCTTTTGGCGGCGGTTTGTTACCGGACGGCCTGGCTGGTTTTGGTTGCTCTGTGCTCGGGCATCACATGCATCAAGATATGCCTTGCACTTACGGTACGAGGCTGGGTGGGCTTGTTTGCAGTTGACGCAAGTGGCGGGTGAGTCGGGGGATTTGGGGCAATGCGCTGACTTGTGGGCCTGGGCGCATTTAAAGCACGCCGGCGGAAGATGGCAGAAGGCCGATGAATGGCCAAATTGTTGGCAATTGAAGCATTGCCGTGGACCTGATTGGCCACGGTAACGTTCAAATGTCACTTTGTGGTGGCAGATGATGGTGACTGTATGAAGGGGGACGCCGGTGTCAAAGAGAGAGACGGTGGCAACAAACAAGGGCATGGGTCGACGAGTGGACGGAGAGTCGCCATTATGCAGGATTTGACGGAGGTCAATGATATTGACGCCCTGCTCCGTTAGATCAAGTTTTATGTCCTCGACTGGCACAGAGGAGGAAAGACCGCGAATTACGAGACGTTTCTGTCTCTGTTCGACGGTCGGGAAAGTGTGAAAGAGGAGTTTATTGCCCCGTAAATATTGGAAAATCTCGTCATAGGTTTGTCGGAGATTGGGTTTAATGCGGAAGGCTTCCGCTGTGGCCGAGATGGTATATGCCCCTTTGGTGGCCTTGGCCAATAGGGTGACCAAAGAGGAATAGTTTTCGATGTTGTATAAGAGGATGGGCGGGGGTTTCGAGTCGGAGGGGTGCTGATTGGCAGTCCCAGGGTTAGCTTGGTCCGAGGAAGTTGCTGGGGGATGCGTAGCTATCGGCTTATGTATTACGGAGCTGGGACTTGCACGTTGTGCATGGAGTTTCGGTGGCCTGGATGCGGTAGAGCGGACAGAAGACGCGTCCGAGTCGGGGGAGAGCGAGTGGGTCCGGCGACGTTTCGGACGCACTGTTTTGCTGGTCGAGGGTTGAGACTGGCATAGCTCCATCTCGCTTTCAGCGCCGGAGTCTATGACCAGGGAGTTTTCGTCGTCCGACATGATGTCGCAGTCGACATCTAGGGCCAGAAACCTATTTGCGGTGGGCGTTACTGGCCTGTCTGGGACTGGTTGATCGGGTAGTGGAGCTGATGGAGGGACTCCTGCGTCAGTTGAGATAATGGGGAAGGAGTAACGGCCCTTTCGCGGCTCCTTCACCTTCAGTGGGATCTTAGTCCACACTGGAGGTGGTTCAGGAGTGCGTGGTTTAGATGTTGTAGCTGCCATAAGGGGCGGGATTATCGGGGGTAGCATCCCGGTGGAGGTACCAGGTTGAGAATGTTTATTAATTGTAGACCTCTTATGAGGCAAGAATTGGGGAAGACCAGCGGCGGGCGTGGCCTTCGGGTGAAATGGCGGGAAAACCATGACTTGGATGCGATAGTTTACTATCTGGGAGGGGGAGGGGGTGAGGAAGGGGAAGAGAGAGGGTTTAAACACCCGACACCGCCACTAGCGCGGGGGACAGAACCCTTCCGCGGTCGCGTTGGTGAGCGGGATAAGGGAAGGGAGGGAGGGTGTAAGACCCGACACCGCCACTAGCGCGGGGGACAGAACCCTTCCGCGGTCGCGTTGGTGAGCGGGATAAGGGAAGGGAGGGAGGGTGTAAGACCCAGCACCGTCACGATCGCGGGGGAATTTCCGCAATCGCGTTGGTGATAAGGGGAGAAAGGGGAAGGGAGGAAGGGTGGAGAAGGGTAAGGGAGGAAGGGGAAGAAGTTAAAACTTGAAGGAATAGGACACGGGGTGATGCTCCTTAATCTTCTGTTCTTCTGCTTATTGGATTCCTGTCTGAGAGTAATCTTGCGTTCGAACCACTCAGAACAGGCGGATCCCAAAGCTGTTTGGTTAATTGCTCCTCGATATATTGCAATCGAGAGGGCAGTTTAATTGGCCAGAGTCACCGCCTTGTTGATCACGGTAACCCCTACGCCAGGTAAGTATGATGTTCTCAAACACCCTTATCCAACATTCGTCGGGTCGGGGAGTGACAAGTCACCAGTTTCTCGGGCTTGCTAGCCAGGCTCAGCAATTTTTTTTTAATATATCTGCTCCCTGTGTCCAACAATGAAGTCGAGTAGGGGATAGGAAATTAATCCCATCATATTCTGGCCCCTAGGTACATCGAAGCCGGCTGGCCATGCCTGACGCTTCCCTCATGTTAACTTCCTCTGGCTCCTCCTCTTCACTTTCTTCTTCCTCTGCTCTTTCTACAAATTCTGTCCATACTTTTCTACCTTCCCACCATCGTTCCTGATTGACCTCTTCCCAAGTTGCATTTCTTCTTTCCACGTCCGTTGCTATCACTTCTTTCCACCTCAGTCTTGGTCTTCCCCTCTTTCTTTTTTTTTCCCTGCTTCTTTCTCAAACTCAATTTTATATAATAATTAACAAAATTATTGACAGTATATCAGTGTTGTGTTGATGAATGTCACCCAAAAGCTATGTTCCAGAATTCATCGGATTACTAATCTCGCTCAGCCAACAGTAATCCAAGTGTTCCAATATTCATATTAGATGGCTTATTAGATGTTCCAGAATTAATCCTAAGCTAATCCCACTCTCATCAAAGTCAACCTTTTTCAACCGAGAATTCTTGGGTTACTTGTGGTGCGAGTTTGAATTCTTTATTTTTAACATAGTTGACATGTTTACCAGTTTTAACATGTTTGATTGCTTGGATGATAAACTATTCACCACCCACGAAGTGACTAGATAATGATTTTGACAAAAAAAGACACTTTCCTACGAATGTAACCCCCAAAATGCAAATTTCCCTCCATTTACTAAGCAAAACAAATCCTTCATCCAACTGTGAGACGCATCCTGGAACGCAGCTAAATTTAAAAAATCCCTAGCCCAAATGATTCAATCCCTAAACCTTCTGTATTGGTACCCTAATAATTTAAGTAGTAGTAGTAGTAGTAGTAGTAAAATCTTTATTTTAGCACAGTTGCTATTTTTACACCCATTACACTCTATACATATTATAGGCTATAGAATACAAAATAACATAAATATCCAAACAGTAAAACAGTCAATATATGGCCATTAAGGCCTCATTAAAGGCTATAAATTAAAAATTAAACATAAAATACACTGTTAAACATCACTTACACTAACACAGTACATTAGGCTCTGTCATATAACTTCAGGAAGTAGGCCTATCCCAAAAAGTGCCTTTTTCATATGGTTTGGCACAGATTTTACCTTCTTTTATAAGACTACTACATTCCCTTCTGAAGAGAACAGCATTTTAACCTACAGAACAAAGCTATTTTTTATTCAGCTAGTATTTTTTGTGAACATCGTCACATTGCATAGGAGAAAATGCAGTAACCATGAGATGCAGGTTTTCGAATGAACCGCTCAAACTGACGTGTGGCAGCACTGCGCCGCAGTCCGCAGAGCCAGAATCGCAACATGGCGACAACAACAACTACAACAACAAAACCAGCTGTGAGTAGATTAGGTCAAGGCTGATCCAGTATTTGTACATTGAAATGTCATAAAGAACGTTTATTAACAAGAATGTATCGTTCACAAATATCTAATGGCTGTTTAAAGCAAATAAATTTGGTGGTAAGTCTTACAATAGAGAAAACGAACATTCTAATCATGTCTGACCCTTAAGGTCTGACCAGTTAGGTCAGTTCAGAGGTTATGTTCGTTTGTTTTCTAGTGTCTTGGGTCTAGGTGTAAACACACGGGTCTCAGTGATGAGGTTCGTCAACGAATAGCAAGCGGTCCAGCTCTCCATGATTTCATTGCTGAACCAGAGGAAGACTGGAGTGGTTATGATGGTAAACTACGCAGAGAGAAAGGAGAATCTGAGCGCTTGCGTTTACCTCCATGGCTTAAGACTACGATACCTACCGGAGAAAACTTTAGTCGCATCAAAGAATCGCTACGCAAATTGAATCTCCATACTGTGTGTGAGGAAGCTCGATGCCCAAATATAGGAGAGTGTTGGGGTGGTGGCAAACACGGAACTGCAACAGCGACCATAATGGTACGGTAGGCCCTAGGCCTAGGTTACCTACTCCCTATCTGGGTAGAATTAAGTTCCAGGGTAGCCTATGATACCAGGTGATTACCGACGCTTTAAACCTTCACACGGTATCGTCACTAATAATCAATAATCATTGACCAATGATTGGTAGGCTATAGCTTATGCAATAGGCCTACAGTTGTAATGTAGTTTTTTTTTTTTAGTCAAGGTGGATAAAATTTAGTGTTCATTGACTCATTATGTATAGCAGTACAATCTAATAAATTTTGATTGGTTCTGTTGTCTCCAGCAACGGCAAGCGCAGTCATTTGCTAATATTTTGTAACCTACAGTTACTGGAAAAAGGCTCCAGGATAACGGGAATAGTAAGCTAGCCCCAATAGCACCATAGTGCTTTGTGTTGTCAAATAACAGGGAAACAATATTTGTGTGGGTCTATTTGCCATTCATACTGGTCGGCGATCGCTTTTGTGTGTCATGACATGATCTTTGTCCTAATGTAGCCTATATGTATCTGTTTTCCCTAACTTTTTTCAGCCTTCTGTGAACTTGGTTAAAACATAATGTCACAAGTTTTATTGTCTATGTGTAATCAGCTTCTAGGAGACACTTGCACGCGGGGCTGTCGGTTCTGCTCGGTGAAAACTGCCCGCGCTCCTCCACCCCCCGACCCCAATGAACCCTTGCACACGGCGACAGCACTCGCTGACTGGGGGCTGGACTACGTGGTGCTGACCTCTGTGGATCGAGATGGTGAGACAAATCTGTTTTTAATCTATCGGTAGATTTACTGATTTAAAAGCTTTTAAATTCTCAAGTTAGTAGGACATTTTCTAAAATAATTCTTTATATTTTAGATTTGCCCGACGGTGGATCCAAACATTTTGCGGAAACTGTTCGTGAAATAAAGAAAAGGCAAGTTTACATTTTATAAAATATCGTGCTTGATGGATTAGATTTGTCTTCTCTTTGTGTTGTTGTGTCCTTGTTATTTACAGTCAAAATTGTCCACATGTTAAATAATAACTCACAAAAACAGTTAAGAGGAAAAAGATATGGTTAAAGTTGCTCATTAGACCTACTCCGTAAACAAAATATTTCCGAAAACTAGTGAGAAATTGTATTTTTATTTTGTAAGCCTAGGCCTACCTACATTAATATTAGGCTATTATACAAATTTTAAAACCAAATTACCGAGTTCTTGTAACTAAGTAGGTAGACGATACAGTAGGCCTACCTATACATTTTGTTTTATTTAATTTATTAAATTAATGAATTACAAGTTGAATGTTTATATGTTTGCAAGATTTATAGTATGTATAGTATAGATCTGTGCAAGTTACGATCTGCTTAGACAAATTCTGAGTCTCAAAGTTCGCCTCCAAAAGATGATAAGCTTCAAAATCCCCATGGCCATGACCCATGCCTTGAACCAAGGCAGATTAGCCTAAATTAGTGAACATTGTGCTTGTCAAGGAGTGGTGGTAAATTTAAATCGTATAAGTATGTACTTCATTAAAAGTCCTTGTAATCTAATACTTATGACTAAATAAAATATTAAATTATGGTTAAGGATGATAAATATTTCATGCCTAGAAAAAGTAGAATGATCCACACTACTCAATTGCTATTTAAATTCCTATGCCAAGACCAGGGATTTGCAACAGGGGGACTGCAAAGGGAACAGAATTGGACTGCTAAAGTATCTTACATTAACCAACACGATGTAGCCTATATTTAAAATTAAATCTTTTCCAATAATTGAATAAAAATGATAAATTCAAGTGTTCATTATATAATACAGGAACACATAGTTTTTTCTAACTCGCACATCCGGTTCCAGTGTTCTCCAGTGGTGGAGTGGACTGATGTGGCTGCCAAGTTGTTTAGCAATTCAAAACTTGCACTTTGAATTGAGATTATCGAACTACCCTCCCCCGTCCCCCTCAAAAATAGCCACCATACGAAAAATTAAGTTTAGTAAATTTTCTTCCGCTCACGAATGCGGTAATTTTTAAGCTATTGTGTGTATAATTTCGCATTATCATGTCCTCACTCAATAACACATAGCACAGGTTTCCCTAGTTATTATTGTTGGCAAAAAGTAAGTTGTTACATCAACTGTAGACCTACACTAAACTTATTAGGTATTTATTCCTTCTCATTTCAGGAACACAAATATGCTGGTAGAATGTCTGGTTCCAGACTTCAGAGGTGATCTTACCGCAGTGAAAACCATTGTGGATTCAGGCCTGGATGTCTTCGCCCACAATATTGAAACTGTCGAAGTGTTGACGCCGTTTGTCCGAGATCGACGAGCAAGGTATCGACAGTCCCTGACTGTCCTGCAAGAAGCCAAGAACGTTAATTCAGAACTCATCACAAAGTCATCCATTATGCTTGGCCTTGGAGAAACTGATGAACAAGTTAGACAAACAATGACAGGTAATTTTTGTTTCCACTAGAACATGTTTGTGTTCTTTCCTTAGCTCCAATTTATTACGTTTTATTACGTCTTGCTCAATAGATAGAATTAATGACCAAAAAGATGTGTCAATCACTAGGTTTTCGTTACTTACCCGATTGTTTCAGATCTGCGTAGCGCCGGTGTTGACTGCGTGACCTTGGGCCAGTACATGCAACCCACGAAGAGACATTTGGCGGTTGTGGAGTATGTTACTCCTGCTAAGTTCAAAGAATGGGAAGAAGTAGGACTGGAGATGGGTTTTCTTTACACGGCGAGCGGTCCCCTGGTTCGAAGCTCATACAAGGCAGGAGAGTTCTTTATTGGTAGCATTCTGCGTAACAGGAAGGCAAGCGAAGCTTAGAAGTCATAATCCACGTATGTACATGTCCGAAAGCCGGCTTTATCGTTGCTTAGTTCGAGACCAAGTCCAGATATGACGCTATCAACAACCAGCAACAAGCAATGAACAGAGGGTACACATTGTTGATGACGTCAAATCAGGACCTAGAACTGGATTTAGCAACGATAGATAGGCGTTCAGACATGCCTAAGTATGTAATCTAAAATTGATGTTGCTGACATTAGGAAGAGATTCAAAATCGTGAGGGCAAGCAACACCTACCCACTCTGTTTAGCCATGGATTTCAGCTTCAAATGTACACACTTAATTTTGTTAAATATTATGTAATAAAATATGTAATAACTAATAATATATTATAAATAAAAATAATAAATTGTGTCAATAATACTTTATTTAGTATTGACTTCCTGGAATGGGATATTATGTGACAACCCTCTTGCATTGCAATGTGTAGTGCAGGAATTTAGTGCTTACATTGCATGTGCAAGTCTGCATTAAAAGCTGGATTTAATTTTTTAAAGAAATCTTCCTAAAATTCAGGACACAATGTTGAATGGCATTGACACTTTTGAACTTGTAAATAATCACGTGAAAATAAATAATTTAGAGGAAGTGATTAGTTAAGATGATAATGTAATTTTATTTTAATTAAATAAAAAAACATAGAGAAATCAAATTATTTTTAAATAAGGGTAGAGACTGATTTTGCTCATGGGGACAATTCACCATTGAGGGATAGCAACTGCCTTACAGCCCCATGCACAAAGGTTTGCCGACGCAAACTTACCGTTCATTAAAAATGGCGGACTTGCTTGTGCAGACGAATTTTTAGCTATTTACGGGATAGTCGACCGAGTGCCTTGACATTCACAGTTCAAGCCCTACCACCGACAGTATGTTTTTAACTACAAGTTTTGGTTTATTACTGGTTGAATACTGCAGCAATTACTACTGACCACCAGCAATTATCCTTTACGGTAAACTAATAAAGTAAAGTAAATCAATACGGTGGATCTTGTATTCCAACTCAATTCAATCATTGGCCACACACACAGGACACAATGTTTTGAACGATTTCACAATTTTACTTAGAAAAATATCACAATACTCAATAGATAGAGGTCAAGTACATATATTGGTTACAATAGACTTGTTGTAGGTATTGTCATATTATTATTTATACATGTATTAAAATAAAATACCTAGTTTACATTAAAATAGTTGTGTAAACTTTATAGAGAGCAACAATACAATAAAATAGATACCAGTAAATTCATTAACAAAATTGTAGCCTAATCTATACATAGCCTTATTATAAATCAATGGTATAAGATTTAATTATTAACAGTAGGCTACACCATGTGAGCAAATACATACATTGATTTAGAAAAAGGAGTATAGATATATATATATATATCAATATATATTCCACATCAAATTTCAGGGGTTTAGAGAGCTACATACCAGGGTCTGGATTCACAAAAAGTCTTAACTTAAGACAGGTCCTAAGTCTACTATACCGTACGGTATGTGCTATTGTAAATCCATGGTAGGCATACTTTCGTGGAAATCACAGTGAGCTTGAAATATTCCAAGGCGGTGTTTTAAATTTTCGTGTACACTTTTAAAACAGACAAATGCGTATGTCAAGGTAAGTAAACGATATCTATTTATGTTCACACTTATGGCCACCATCTTTGAACAAAGATAAGACCAACTCTACTGGGCCTAAATTTTGATCTCAAGTGTTTGTTATTTCCTAGGGTTTCGTAGCGACGTTGAGTCGAGAGTATGTGCAGGTCCGTATCAACCAATGGCGTAGTGGTTCTAAAGTTAGGCTGGGCCTAAGTAAAGACTTTTTGTGAATCCGGGCCCAGTACACTATTTTGAGTTTAAAATGTTGTGGATTGCATTCAATTTAATACAAGGTATAAAATCTGACATGGTAATTCTGTGACAAACAAACGGCTGCAAATATGTGGGAATATACCTCGGAATATACTAGACCTACGTAGTATATACTAGTGATGACATCGGTTAGTAAAATTACTAACCGGGTAACCAAATTCGAAACCGGTTTTCAAAAAAAAAAAAAAACGCTCTCCAAAAATAAACATATTTATGTAAGGTTGTATCAGCGAGGGAGGTAAAGAACCTCAGTGCCGGCAGCCGAGATCGTAAATAAAACGACCCTTTCAGAGACCCCTCCCACGCAGAACGAGATGCAGCTGGTCAAGGTCAAGTCACTCACTGACGGCTGGGTTGCATTGTGTTGAGCGATGGAAGAGGGGGGGGGGGACGCTTCGCAGAACTGGGATGAACGACTAGCGTGGTCGGGCTTGAACAATAACAAATTGGAATTCGGCTCACTGGCTGGCCGGAAAAACCCATTATGAGAACACAGAAAACGTATTATTGGATCAAATTTCCCTGACGGACTGATTTTTGGAACGCATTAACCTAAGAAACGTATAAAAGCGAAACATACAAAGACGGTTTTCCTGTATAATACAGTTGCTAATTAGTCCACACAAACAAGGAAATCCCAGGAATGAAAGACGAAATCTGAGTAGTCGACAGGTGGTTCCTTGTTGCTACGGGACACACGTTGTTAGGCAATCAACAACCCGCCCGACCGGTGGCTCTTAACGAGGGTGAAGCACACGCCACGCAAAAAAGCAGAACCGAATCTAAAAATCAAAACCGTTTTTTATCAAAACCGGTTTTCGGTTAATCGATGTTATCACTAGTATATACTATATTTAGTTCCAATGTTTTATGCTGACTGATAATAAAAATAATAAAACAATAATTCCTCTTTAAAGTTAAGCCAGTTTGTTTGTCCCAGGATACCCTAGAAGTCCGAGCAGGGTAATGCTCGACAGTCGACACATAAATTTCTTTGGAATGCAGCTATGTTAATACATAATATGCAAATGCAATGCATGCCTAGGCCTATATCTAGATTTAAATTGACGAGAATGTTGACGTGCTAGCCCACAACCATTGCCAGGTGGTAGTCTGAACTTATTTGTGCAGATTTAAAGAGTGCAATTTTATAAAAGGTAATACAGTACATGCATTTAACAAACTCTGGATGTTTTAAAACTCGGGCTCTCTTCCCAAGGCGAGGCCAATCAAAATGTTAAAATAATATAGTCCCACTACCTTAGCCTTCCAGAATGGATTCACTAGTTTGTATATATATAATGAAGAAATAGGACCAACTACCTCACGTTAGGTCATAATGATATCTGTTCAACAACTCTTTTACATTTATCTGTATCTCGTCAGGAACGCGCAGTGAAATACTCATCTTCTATTAATGAAAATAAGATGACAAGGTTTGAGAGTGGTGACACATCAAGACCCATACCACTACCAGGATCCAGCTTTGCAATAAGCATTAGTTATATTACATGTAGGACTAGAGCACATTTGTTGCATCTAGACAAGTTTGTTGTAGTGTAGCTAACTCAACCCACTGCATTTCTCAAAAGCCATTTAAGTATTGTGCAACATGGTTTAAATAATTAAATTAATACACTCTGATAAAAGCATTGGGAAGTCACCTATTGTTTTGGACACCCTGTACAAATGAAGAAAAGTGTTCGTAGCAGCCATAGGGTAAGTTGGTTCCCATTTCTTTCGAATGACCGATGTATTCTATTCACCTTCTTCATCACAATTATAAATGGTTTTCTTACGATTATGATACAGCATAAGACACTTTTACATCTCATTTAATGCCCGACACACCAATGCTAACATTTGAAATTATATAATTTTGTAAGTATATTAGGTGAGTTAAAGAGGCCCAAGGGAAAACCTTGGCTAATGGAGAATGAACACTAACAATTTTTTGCTGCAAGAACTGATGTTCAGTGAGGGACATTATACCAGTTGGCAGTTACACTGTATCATGTGCTTCAAATGTTGCCACGATGGCTCCAAAGCCAACGTTTTCATATGTGCCTGCCCCAGTATCATATAAAGATAAGTCAACTTTGGGAGTTGAAAAACCCCAAGCCAGAACCAGACATCGAACCTTGGGCCTTCTGTATTGGAAGCAGGAATCCTACCCACAAGAACAACGAACCTCACATAAAATAGATATGTATACGCTTTACACTTCGGACCTCGATTATCCAAGCTGGCATCATTGTGCGAGAAATACTGCTGGACTGAAAGATTTAGGATCATTCGATATTTCAGTTATCTGAGGGCTTGTTGGTAACATTCAGCTTGGATAATCGAAGTCTTGCTGCATTTACAGGAAACAATCATATCAACACAATTACACAATACATATATGGTTATAACTTCATTTCGTTTGATATCAGGATAGACTTGAGAAATATAATAACACGTAATGTAATTGAATTCATTTTTAAGATGCAACATGACTAATTGTGTGTACAATCATAACATACATTCTATTCTTTGCAACATTAAACATTCTGTTTGGATGCGATTGGTTGCCTCAGATTTAAACATGAGCAGGCCAGCAAAGGAAGCCATTTTATATTGGATAGTTAAACAAAAGAATGGCTGAAAAAGCCATTCTTTTTTTTTTCTTGGCATAAGAGATCATAATGAAAAATACTATGGAAGCACTTTCCAGGGGTGACCCCAAAAACAATGAAAAATTTAAATAGTCTTGTGGACTAAAACTCGAGATTGTATCGATCTGATGGACTAATTAAGCCTATGATTATTGATTTCTTGCTAGGTATTTTGTGTGGATCAGGATTTTTGTATGAATGTCAACTCAAGCTTCTTAGTTAAGCCAGCCCTAACCAAGTTAGTGTTTTACCTAGACATGGATTTGCAAAATAACATGCAAAATTCACATGCATTGTAGGCCTATGTTCGTTCATGAGGTTAATTATTTTATTGTGCTATCACATTTTATTTCTCTGCACACGAGCCAATGTGAAACCAGTTCCGTAGCTAAATGAACTCAAAAGCTCAAGACGGCTTGCATTGGGACAGACTAACTCTAGCGCCACTTTGAAATCATAGAGGACATTTTAGCAATCGTGAAAAAATAGTCAATTATTTTGGAAGTGACATGCACAACTTGCATACAAATGATTGTAAGATGGTGGGAGTTCGTGCTACATATTTGTAATGTTGGCAGGTATTTAAGGCGTAACAATTTACAGAGATTTTAGACCCCCGCCCAGTCTTTACATTCTCTCCACTCTAGCACAATGTGGAATTGAATTCCTTTATTATGGAAGATCCATCTTTAATTGAAAAGCAACACCAAGAAGCGGGTTTGCTTTTATCATCTACTACTAGTACCGAAGAGTGATTGATTGTGGGGTTATCTAATATTATTATTTAACTTTACCTGTACTAGGCAATATCAAATTCTACTTATTCTATACATGTTACATTGCATTGACATTATTTTGATAGTCGGCACGTTCGTTAAATTGGCACTTTTGAAGTAGAGAAATACTAAATAGCAGTGTTAATAATACTATTTAATTTACCATGTACACAACATTTAAAACTCTGTCTAGATTTTCTAAAATTCATCTTGAATTTATTTTAAACCCATGTGAAATTCATTTACCTTTCAGTTTCCTTACTCCACTTCCACTTGTTAACTTTCTCCATTGAAGTAATTAAATGCACTACATTAACACAAAAGAGATACTAGTTTAGAAATTTAGTAAAAGTACCTAGATCACTCTAAACCAATTGTAGTAGGTAGGGCATGCTACTATGTTCATAATTCTTGAAAACAAAGCAAAAAATGTAAAAAAACAAACATAAATGATTATTAAATTATTAGTGATGTCAAACGATTATTAATTGGTGCACTGACAAACAATTTTACATAGATTAGTAAAATAACAATTAGGATTGATTATCAATAATATTAATTCTTTGAAAGGTTTGTAATTTAGCCATGTGTCTGTCAACACTTGTTTCATGGCAAAGTATGTAGGTGCAGTATTGGTATTAGTAGACAACTAGCTTGCTGGTGTGAGCCGGTGAATAAAACAGCTGAGTTGGAGCCTTCCAAGAGTATGTTAAACTGACGAAAAATGCAAGCAACAATATCAGATAATTTTTCATTGAAAAGCTACGACTAGCCCATTATCAACCAAAACCTTTACAAAGTGTTTATTTTCAATTCAATATCAGTTCATCAGCGCTCGATATCAATAGGAAATTACTAGTCGATTGACATCCCTAATCAGTAATCAGTAATCATTATTGTCATAATAATACATAGCATAATAATAGTATATTAGCTGCAAACATATCTTCTACAAAATATAATATTATTTACACACTCCTAATAAATTTCCCTAATAGTATTGATATAACTATAATCTTAATTATTTCCTCAAAAGCAGTCATCAGTAAGTTGTAGTCTCATTTAAAAAGCAGGAGACGTACATTCATACAGTGTCTGAATCCACTGCAGATCAGGTTGGTTGCTGGTATTGTTGATTCAGGTGATAGCTGTAAAAAAAAGAGGATGTCAACACATACGAATATTTTAATTGCCTTTGCACTACTATAAATAAAGGGTGTTTTTGCTAGGGCTGCCCAGCGATAAAAAAATCATATCGATAACGCGGGAAGAAATATCGATATCACAACGCGATATTGTTGTGACCCAAAGCTATCAACAATCAACAATCAATCATCTATAATCAAGCCTGGGCCTCCCGGACAACCCCTGACACAGCAAAATTATCAAACAATTATTATGATTATTATGATTATTATTATGCATGTGTCAGTAAACAGATGTTATTGTAGTTGCCCTAGACTGATGGTGACACAATAGCAACCTCAGTATTAACCTAATTGCGAGCAGTACAAACACAAAACAGAAAATGTTATGAGTATTGCTCCATCATGTCTTGAATCAAATAGCGTAAATCACGTAATAAGAGAGAATTAATGTGACAAATGGACAAGTCTCACGCTGGACATTACAATATCAAACTTATCTAGTGACGTATCAATATCGAAACTTTTCTCGTCTGTTTTTAGGATTTTCAGACCATCCAGAGGCAATTTATTATAAACAATATTACCTTATTACGTAAATAAATATTTGAAATTTTAAATGTCTTGTGTGTCAAATTGTCTGTTGTCATCATCATCATCATCTGTTGCCACGTCCAACTCTGCGTTGGGTTGGCATTGAAGATAAGCCTCTCCATCTTCTTCTATCCTGCCACCACTCTTCCCCCTCAACTACATTCCAGTCCCCTCCTCGCATTTCCACATCCTTCCTCACTTTGTTGTGGTCTTCCTCTCATTCTTCTACCTGGTATCTCCAGTTCTAGCATTCTCCTCGGCAACCTTTCTCTTTTTGTCTGTTGTACTATTCAAAATTTAAAACATCCACACAAAACAGTAATGTTGTGACTGATGGCGTGACGTAATCATTTTTTGTTTGTTTTACAATTAGCTTACTAGGCATCGCGATATGTAAGATATATTAATTCTATATCGGTATCGAATTACTGTATTTTTCTATTATCGATAACGTTGGCCAGCCCTAATTTTTGCTACTTTGTTGTCAACAAACCAGATGAACAGGCCTACAGAATAAGTTGGTTGAAAAGATTAAATATACTATCTATATAGGGCTACAGTATATACCATTAAATACTGATTCCTACTTTAAAACATGAACTTGCACTGTCTACTGACTACCTTCTTCTTAGTATAAAGACGTAAATGAAATCCTCTTGTACGAATGAATATTAAAAATCCTGTATGATTTTGGTATAAGCCTAAAGCTCCGAAACATTTCACAGAACATCACTCTCCTTATAGTCACAGTACTCCTACCACATGAGACATGGTAGCCAATAGAGGGCAACCAATCAATTGTATAGTGGCCGGCAGCTTTAGTCGGAACCAAACCGGATGCTCCCAGTGTTGCCAAATCCACCTTACCTCGAAGAGACGCGTGTGTTACGGTTACGGTGCATCGCCCTCCTATACAAACATCAGATGCGACAACACAGCTTTGTGAGAAACATCTTGTCAAGATTGTATCCTAAATGGCTAGTCAGGTAGTGACCCTCACCCCTCGCGACCCTTCGCCGACCGCCGTGACTATGTGCAGTGCACAAAAGTAGGCTTAAGAACACTATTTTCAAACCTCCACACAGACAAACCCAACCCACCTCATAAAGTCGCTTCCAATTTAGTTCCGACTAAATCTGCCGGCCACTGCAGAACCATAAAACTAGTACTGTAGTGAATTTAAAACAAGTAAATGGTAAATCTAAAGCAAACTCATAGACAAACTGGTCGTAAGTGGCTGTCAAACTCTGTTATTTATTGTGTGCTGGTACTTGCAGTAAGATTTGTTCGGATCAACAAGGGCGCATGTACTCACCTTGTCTATACGGTAAGTTGAGATATCGCGCTGTGCAGCGAACCGTCTGATGTGATGGAAGAGACACTCTCCCTGATCGATGGGCAACTGGAGGACGGAAACGTGATTCGATTCTCTCCTTCCTGAAGTCAATTCAAGTACATTCGTAATGCCTTACTTTACTCACTACGGAGGTCAAGAGCTTGAACTACTACTAAATACAGAAATGAAATGGATAAATACAGAAAGGCTGCCCAAATACATGAGAACACAGTGAACTGCAAGTGTCATCATCTCGAACAAATTAGCAACGTTCCTTGGCATTAATGATCCACGGAATTCTTCGTAGTAGCTCGTACACAGTCAACAAACACACACACCTACCTATAGCATGAGCGGTTTCATTTGCTGCATTAGGCTGAGCCTGTATACAGTGAAATCTGACTTATTTTGTCCAATATGCTGTCTTCCAGTATTCAACCACTTTAACATTGCGTATGATACTTGTTCATACTAGATAAAAGCAAATCAATGGCACAGTGGATGCAAAGTTCGTTATAGTTTACTGACCTGTGTGATGGTAATGTGTATGAGGAGTGAGGCCAGCTCGAGATCTTCACTGTAACCATTCTTCAATGGAACGCTGCGGTATCCGGTTCGTAAACATCTTACCTGCAAACCAACCACAGAGACTTACATTTTGCTGTGCACTTTTTATCTCACAGTCAACCAACAATGAACCTAGAATATTTTAAAATTTTGAAAAATGGGAAAAACCTTAACAAATTACATTTGCAATTAAATTGAATGTTAATTTCCATTTGCTCATTTTTGTTTTGATAAATTTAATTCCAGAATTAGGATTTAATGAACTTAAAATTTGCTTGCACAATTTCCCCCCCTATCTGACTTAACAGTGAATAACTCGATTTAATCGATTCGCAGTGTGGACTCAAGTTGTAGGTGTCCTTATGGAAGGTGAGAACAATTTTTTTAATCGACATTTCTTACCGGATAGGTAGCTTGCCCAATAAAGTTAGGGTCTCCGAACATGTCTTCATCCTGAACTACGAACCGTAGAAGGGCAATGTCTGGGTTGGCAACTTCAAATTCGCACACTTCGTTCCAAATTGGGTTGAATCCATTGTCCGCTATGAGTAGAACAAGATTATTGCAGAATAGGTATGTAGTTTGATGGAACATGAGAAAATTTAAAAAACTAAACATTGGACATGTAAAATATATATTTTGATAGTTAAATAGGATTTGAACTATTTTAATTTTGTCCAGAAAAGACTGCCTAAAAAGCAAAAATTAAGTAATGAAAAGTTGTTCCAAGCCAACCACCCATCAATGTTGTAATTCAAACTGGCACTTTTAGGGTCGTTACACTTTTCATTTACTGGATTGCAATGTGTCAAGCACATGCAACATTTTCTACATCGATCCCCGGGGTAGAATTTGGACCAGAGTGATTTTGCCAATCGTGATGGCGATGAGATGAGGTACTCCAATTTCCCCTTTCCACCTTATTAACCACTAAAAATCTATATGATCTAGTTGTCGAGTACGTCATTAAACACCAAATAAGGTACAAGAAGAAGAGACAGACCACAACAACGATGGCAGGACAGCGTAAGGAAGGACATGGAGCAGCGAGCAGGAAATTGGAATATAGTGGAAAGGAAAGAGTGGTGGCAAGATAAGAGAAGATGAGGCTAGGTTTATCTTCAATGCCCACCCAATGCAGAGTTGGTGATGATGATGATGATACGTAATAAGTGCGATACATACAGATGATCTTGGTGGTGAGCTTGACGCCCGAGTCAAAGTCCGCGCCGTTTATCTCGACGTCAACGAACGGGCTGGCCGTGCCGCGGCCCGACTTGCTCAGGTGTCGTGCCCCGATGACGCGTATCGATATCGACAGCGCGCTGACGCCGGTCAGCGTGTTGCGGTCGTACGGGTCGAACCTGTCGTCGAACATGAACTCCGGACGGAGGAGGTAGCCGCAGTTGCCGTTCTCGCGGAACTTGCCCTGGTTCAGCTGCATTGGTTTGTCTGAAAACGTAACCGATCACTCACGCTAGTGTCAACACCGGTTCCATCTACACTTTCTGTTTATAAATTATGTTTTCAGTACATTTCTCGAGAGTCTAGTAAAAATTGTTAAATCAATAACAAAAAAGAAAAAACTCAATAAAACACATTATTGTTACTCTGTAGTTTAGGCCTACTCAAAATTGTCAGGAAGTTAAATAAAAATTAATACATATAATGTAAAATGCAATGAGAATACTGTATCTTGCAACAGCCAGTAGACAAGCTATAAACGGGACCTTCTCTTTGTTGTAAGATTCCCAGAAAATCCGGGAGTACATTTTGTCCGAGAAATGAAAAATTGGTGAAAACGTGATGAGAAGCCTGGGCTGGAAGAATGTTGAATATATTTATTTCGGTCCTAGGTGGGTATTCTTCTTCTATTAGTTGGCCAAATACGGCTAAACAGTATCATGTATCTTAGCTCTTAGGTATGTACCTACATTGATTGAAGATGAATAAAGACGCTTTGTATTTGTATTTGTATACCTGGTTTGAAAATTAGTCCACTCCTTTTCCCACCTAGGCCATAAAGTATTAGGCAAGCTATCAGCAATTGAATAGTTCCACTCTTTCTCACCAAAGTTCATGTCGATTTGGTTGGAGCAAGAATGATATCCGAGCTTCATATCAATTTGTGTTGGTTACCAGAACTTATACAAGGTTAGCTGTTGGCTCCATTAACGCTTTACCCAATCAAATCACTAAACTGGGCTTGTAAGTGCATGTTGCTTATTTTCACTGTTGCACAAAAAATGATGAAGAAGTTACGAAGACTCTGGAACTTGGCTAACAGTCTGATACAGTAAAGTTGCTAATATGGGTAATCTTACCAGGAGTTTGGTAGTTGAGTGCTACCATTTGACTTCCGGCATTCCACATAGGGACAGGATTGTAGTTAGACGAGTCGACACGCTGACTCTTGGGATAAACTCTGCTAAACTGATACTAAAAACCACAAAGCAAAGAAAAACTTATTAAGAATCTGCCCACATTTCTATGACTTTAAGATTATATATTATGATACTGACCTGGTGGTATTTAAGAAAGAACTTATTTTCCTGCTGACACATCAACTTCTCCGCCTTCGTTTCGGGAAACGAGGACATTTCGGCAAAGACGAACCCTTGACTTCTCAGTTTGTCGCTATTGAATTGAACCGACTGGCAGTATACAATCATGTTTGACATTTCTTTGGCTATTTTCCGTTTTCTCTCCAACTCTCTATGTTGATTTTCCTAAAAAATAAAACACAAACGTAAAGAAAAGGGAAACCAAAGGGTTGTTACTTGTTACATCGTACTATTACAGAAATGCGAACACAATTTAAACCTTTTGGTGGGCAATGTGTTATAAGTATGTAGTTGTCTCACACAGGACTATTTCTTTATCTCTAGCATAGCAGAGGACATAATAAAGAGACTGGAAACCATCCAGTGAATGCACCAGCACCAAACTGTGGATGCATTTAGTTTATGTAATGAATGGCAATTGGCAGGAACATTTTAAGTGATAGGAAATAGGAAACAACAATTTTTTACTTTTGGATGATAACGAAAGCTGATGAACTAATATCAAGCAACAAGTAACAAGTGTGTAGCACGCCAACTCAGTACGTCACGTACCCTTGCGTTGGCGTTCTGAGCGGTCCTAATGATGCTGTCCATCCACTCGAGCGCCTGTTCTTGAGTCTGTGCGGCCGCCTCGAACGCCGTACACATGGTTGGGTTCTGTATCTTGAGGATCCACTCCATGCCAGGGCGATTGCTCATCACCAGCTCGACGACCGCTCCCATCACGTCCAGGCTGCCCTTCTGCATGCTACCCAGCAGCATCGAGTCTGAGGACTAGACACGCACACACCCTGATCATTACATTATCGTCTTATTAAGGCCCGGCATTTCAATGTCTGGTTAAAGTGCCGAGTAAATTCAACTGCCAGGTAAGCACACTCGGGTGTATTTCTATTGGTCATTGCCACGGTGGACACAATTTTACTCAAGAGTAAATTTTAACTGCACATTGAAATACCAACCCTATTGATGTCAAACTGTTCAAAAAGTTGCGGGAAGGTTTAAATATTGTATGGCTTCCATTACATATGGAGCCTGAAATTAGTTGTTAATAATCTCCTTGCATATTTCAAATAGTCACAAAAAGCCCGAAACGTGATATATTACTCCCTCCTAATCTCAACGTCAACAACCAAAACATAAGGGATATACTTAATCGATGAGATGTTGGCTCATAAATTAACAAAATAAGACACTTGTGTGCAACTGGCAAATGACCTTCAGATCCATATTCCATGAACTTGAACCTAACCAATAAACAAGTGTGGATGGTTCTATTTCAATGCAAGCCTTGCACATGTCTGCTTACAAAATTAACACACTTACGTTGTCATCCCGGTTCTCTTGAGGCTCCACTTCCGTGACGTAGTTTGACGGGAACAACCCTTGCTTCTTGCCACCGTAGTCACCCTTCCACCAGCCCTTCTCATCCTGCTTGTTCACGTTTGTGATTATCGCATGTTTCACAAACGATAGCTCGTCTAGACGTTGAGCTGGGTAGTCGTAGAGAGCTTTCATTGTTAGCTACGAACAAAGATAGTCAGACATCAAGTGGAATCCTGTGTTATTTCAAGCGAAGAGTATAGCACCATATTATATACCATTACCAATGTGTTCAGATCTCACAGTATTTAGCACACTTCGGTGCCAGAGCAGCTAATGCAAGAACATCACACTGAAAATGTTTTTTTTTTATTGGGTATAAAATATTAAAAAGTGGCACACACAATCACGCGAGTCACGATTCACATGCGAATGGAATCTCTTGCACAGTCACTCATGATTTATATCAGTAAGTGCACACTCATGCACACTCACAACACGAGTCTAGTACGATATTATTAAATGTGCACACACCACTATGTCGAGCGGGGGCAATCAAAGATACTAACATTACATTAGTATTAATAACAGTAGCATTAGTATTATTATTATCATGTTTAGTTTTTTTTATAAATATATTATTTTTTTATGTATTACTATAGCCTAGGTTTATTATTATTATGTATATGAAGAGGACATGAGGCCTGGCAAGCCGGTGTTAGGAGCTCTTGAAGTGCCCTAGAATCCTGGTGGCTATAGCCACCCCCTGACCTAACTTAAGTTGGAAACAGGAGCCAGAGATATATATATGTATATATAATTAATTAAAGGTACTATAAATGATAGTAGTATATATAAATATGATAAATAACAATGTATTACTGTGTTGTTTTGTATTCGTTTTTGTATCTGTGTTACCATAAATTGTTAAAGCCACTGTCAAGAGCGAAAGCTCATGCTGGTTAATAAAGAGCATACTTACATACATACATACATACATACATACATACATACATACATACATACATACATACATACATACATACATACATACATACATACATACATACATACATACATACATACATACATACACATACATACATACATACATACATACATACATACATACATACATACATACATACATACATACATACATACATACATACATACATACATACATACATACATACATACATACATACATACATACATACATACATACATACATACATACATACATACATACATACATACATACATACATACATACATACATACATACATACATACATACATACATACATACATACATACATACATACATACATACATGGGTGATTCTACAATAATTGGGCATTTTCATTGTTTAGCCTGCCACCAAAAAAAAATAATAAGAAAATTCTGAAAAAAAATCAGCTAACTAATGGATAGCTTATGAGTAAATATTTACTACTGGCAGTGACTTTTTTCAAAAATTGAGCTAATTTTATTTTCAAAATATGTCATAGCACTATTTCTCCCACTACTTTATCATTCTCCTGGTGTGCAAGTCATTCTCCTGGCACTAATGGCTCCTCAAAATAGACTAGATGTATTCTGGTGGCAAGAAAATAAATTACTATAAGGATGAGTTTATCTGTCAATTGTTCATTGTTGCCTTATTGTTAAATCATCAATGGCGCAGATAAGGGTGTTGCTTAGCAGCGCTATCTATGTGTTAGATTGAGTCTCCAAATGCCAGGAGAATGACTGCCAGGAGAATGATGAAAATGGAAATAATGGCTTGTACCCACTATGCTTCTAAGTAAAGAGGATATGAAGGTGCTTCATATTCAAGTGTAACACTAAACTGAAGCCTAAAGTAGATTTGTAGAAAAATACATCACAAGACTAATAAAATATTAGAGCCAGTGTAATGATGGATAATAAACATACTAACACACAATCACTAGAACTTCATGGTATTCCCAGGAGCATAAATGTCACAAAGAGCTTCACCTCCATTAGATAGGTAAAGTAGACTGTTGCTTATAAGCAACCTCACTTCACTTTTGAAAACATCTCATAGGTAACACCACTATACAATAATTTACCACATGCCAGGAGAATGATTCAAAACCCCAGGGACAGACTTCTAAAGGGGGTTATCTACTAGGTAAAAACAACTAGGTAATTAATCTATATTGAAATTGATAAAACAATGTATTGTTAACAATTACATGCAATATCAGTGTTTACAATATTATAAATGTAGGTATTCTAATGGTGAAACAACTGAAACTGTACCTAGGGACGGCCAGGAGAATGACATATTGCCTATTTAATCGACTGTCAAAGGCAAGGATTTAATTTTTTATATGCCTTACTATTTTATAAATGTGGCTATGATCTCTTTTTAAAACATTAAAAAAAAAAAATTAAAAAAAATTATTTTTTAAGTGGATTTTTGTTTGAGGACTGAATATTTCTTATTATAGTAGAATCACCCACATACATACATACATACATACATACATACATACATACATACATACATACATACATACATACATACATACATACATACATACATACATACATACATACGTACGTACGTACGTACGTACGTACGTACATACGTACATACATACATACATACATACATACATACATACATACATACATACATACATACATACATACATACATACATACATACATACATACATACATACATACATACATACATACATACATACATACATACATACATACATACATACATACAACATTATAACTATGTTATTGGGGGGCAATAGCGGGGCCTGGATTGAGCAGGAAGTGATGACACAGATACTAGTTAAGCGCGCTCTCTATTGGTGACTCGGGGAACTAGGATCTACTTACCCCGTGATTAACACACAACACACCATGATCACGAATTTTATTTTATATCATCTTACCAGAGACTGTATTTTGATTTTTGTTGTTGTGTGGTCTTCAAGAGGGGTGATTAAAACTGTTGAAACCGTTGTAAGATGCATGTCATACATAATTACGGAAGAAAACTAGTCTAAAAACGACTATTTTCCCATGCTAAAGCATTACAAATGTACAAACCTATTCGAACGCTGTAGTAGTGCACCCGGCCACCGACAGGTAGCGCCACGCAGAAGTCTAAATGTAGATTCCAGGCTTACGCTATATGACCTTGCCGCCCCGCACCTCCCGTCACGTGCTCGCGTATGAATGCGTCACACAGTGTTCCCCTCCCCTCAAGGCGAGCGGGGAGAATATGACCTTGCCGCCCCGCACCTCCCGTCACGTGCTCCGTATGAATGCGTCACACAGTGTTCCCCTCCCCTCAAGGCGAGCGGGGAGAATATGACCTTGCCGCCCCGCACCTCCCGTCACGTGCTCGCGTATGAATGCGTCACACAGTGTTCCCCTCCCCTCAAGGCGAGCGGGGAGAATATGACCTTGCCGCCCCGCACCTCCCGTCACGTGCTCACGTATGAATGCGTCACACAGTGTTCTCCTCCCCTCAAGGCGAGCGGGGAGAATATGACCTTGCCGCCCCGCACCTCCCGTCACGTGCTCGCGTATGAATACGTCACACAGTGTTCCCCTCCCCTCAAGGCGAGCGGGGAGAATATGACCTTGCCGCCCCGCACCTCCCGTAATGTGCACGCGTAAGAACGCGTCATACAGAGCGTTCCCCTCCCCTCAAGGCGAGCGAACGCCCGATGCGAGCCAGCACAGATTGCTTACCTTGGAGGTGAAGCTGCTAGGGTCCATGTATCCTGGCGTGCCGTACGTTCCATCATCAACTTCCTGCAAACAATAAGAAGAACAATACTTAAATGTCGATAAGGCAGCATTTCATTTTGTTGTGTGCGCATGTCTGTGCGTGTGTGCGGCTTCGTTATCCTCTGCAGGTGTTGCACGGCTAAGTCAGAAGGAAAACAGGTGCCTCACGCTGACTTGTCTCATTCTGAGCGCGATTACGTAGCCGAGTGCAAGAAGTAGACGTAATTTTCTGCTGCTGCAATTCCTAGCCCCCCCCCCCCCCCTCACCAAACACACAGTGGACGTGGCTATTGGGTCAAACTTAATTGTCTACTTTTCTACTTCTCTATTTCTTACCATCTATACATGAAACAGGTCAACTTGGGATAATTTACGACTTTCGGTTGGATTCCTGTAATTTCCTAACGAGTGACTAATGAGGCGTGTGCACTCTGCTGCCATATCGGCCTTTTCGCCTCTGGGCGAGAAAACCTCAATAAATTCAATTCAATTTACGAATGTGTGAAGATGAAGAATCTGTTAATTTTAGTTGAACAAGCGTGCTTGAAAGGGTGGGTAGATAAGGACCTGAGGTCGCATAATATCATATAACATCTTTCATTGCATTGTTGTTGTAATACAGTTTATCCCCCAATATTATTGTTATACGATCAACTGGCGTACATTATTAATGATGTAAGTTTATTTATTTGTTGTCGACATGAATGACTCATGTCAACTTTGCCCGACATGGAAGCGTTTACGGTCGAGTACGTGTCCACGTTCCGTCTACGTGTGTAATAGTAATGTAATTATTATTTTGGTTTTGAACAAGCCAATAAACGTAACGGTTTTTGCAACTTGACATGCCGTTTCGTCCAACCAGGTTTTTTTACGTACTAGATACGTGTACAAAATGTGACAATAAGAGCACCAACCAGTACTTGGAGCCGGAGGATCTGAGTTCGAGTCCCATCGAGTCGAGCCAAACTTGCATTATAATCGCTATCACATAACACATTACTTAAGCGAAACCTTGAAATAAAACTGACATCTTGGCTTAACGTCTGCTATTGTGGTAATGACGTATACGGAGGGTGACGCCATGTGACATCCATGCCCATCGTCATCATGCTGCACCAGGCCAACAATCGACCACGGCCACTACGCGAGCAAAAGAATATTACAACTGCGAGCGAATTTAATTTAATTTAAATGTTTTAAACTGTATTATTTATTCACGCATTTATTACCCACCTCTGTGATAATATCATGGCTTTATAATAGTACCTGTGGCTCAATGATATAGTACTCTCATAAGATGTAAAGTGTAAACGATGAGTTTGGACCCATCCTATAGCAACGATATCGCTGCGTCATATGTCACTTGCTTGTATTCCCCACAGAAAATCAATTCCTGTTACTGAAGGGGTACACAATTACACTGATGTATTTATTGTATTCATTTCTCAAAAACAATATTAGGAATGTATTGTTTTTTTATATATCGTGCGTCGAGCTCTCTGTAAATAATCACAGCCATCTGTTTCTTCGTGGTTCCTTTGGCGCGGTTTTTAGTATTCTATTTCCGCTGGCACCGTGCACTCCAGTTTAAACTTGAAAACTATATTATTTAATGAGTCTACACTTTAACTCATAATTTCCTGTTTTACGTTGATGTGTTCAAATACAACAATCGCGAATCACTCGAACCCGTATGAAGTTGTATCCCGGTATTTCGTTTTCAAATAATGGTGGGTTCAGTTTAGCACGAGCTATCGCTCCTCCGAGAAGACGGTAATTTTGCCGCGATACCTCAATCCACCCACGGTGTAGGCAAGCACGACTTCGTTACTTGAGAGCTGTCTGAATGTGCGACCAGTTGCCTATACCTCCGTCTTGCAGGCGTGATACCGACACTGTTCGCTGCCATATTAGGCCTGATTAGGGTATATTTAGGCTAAAGACGGTATGGGCATGCCCATAACCCTACACTGGCCATCCTGTCCTGTCATGGGACAGGAAAATCACAATAAAATTGAATCGGTAAATAATATATATATAGTTTTACTATAAAGCTTTTATGCTGTATTTAAAATTTTAATAACGCACACATCAAGTTGCTCTAAATAAAGCAGGGGGTGCGGGAGGGGGGGAAGGGGTAACCATGATTTCTAAGCATTCTCATCTCACGAAGATGCACAACCGCCCAATGCTTAGCTCAGAGCAAGGGGTCAAAGATGACGTATTAACACATTTCGAGTGATAGGGGGGTCTTCAAGTTAAAAATCTCAGGGGTAAGATTTATTTGTGAATATGAAGTACAGATCAGATGGTGCGCCGGCCAACTGACAAGATTTTCGTGTGTCGAACTCAACTGCTAATTTTGTATGCAGCCCACAACATGGATATGAATTTGTGTTAATCTCTGTAAGATACACGATGTTCTCCGAAATGAAGTGAAATGTCATCAAATACTGTCAATAATATTCGGGAGTGTCAGCTTGAGCCAGGCGGCAGGCGCGCGCCGGAAGTTGCCAAAGGTGCGGAGTTCAATGCAGCGTAAAACTGACCAAGTAAAAAAAATTGCACTCTTGTCTCGTTGATCGTAATTCCCATCCAGGCCCGCAGAACCAGGCCATTCATCTTGGACACATTTCATTCAAGTCTAGACAAGCAAGTGCTGCATGGTGCGAGCAAGCCATATACGTCACTCCCAAATTACCGACTGAAAGGACGCGATTACTATATATAGGATATTGGCCGAAACGGGAGCGGCTTCTTTTTGCGTCCGATGCGTTGGGTTGGGGTCACCTTCACAGGAGGAGAGGAGACACAACTCGAGAGGAATGTTACACATATATCGAAGAGACAGGCGAAGCCGGAGAATGTGTTTTCGAATAATACGTTCTTGGAAAACTTTTATTAAAATAATTGTTCTCACGCAAAATGTGCCGCAAATATTCACGGTTTGATTATTAGCCAGGCCGCTACCCGGAGTCCAATTACTCCCAGGCCTCGTTCGTAGAAACGATACCGTAAACAAAACTAGCGCAGAGGCACATTTATGATGTCCTTGCCTAGGGTGGAACGCAAATAGCCTAGAAACATCCGACTAATGGCGTATTTTTTTTATCGCGCCCAAAAAACGAATGCACTCTGCGAACTGTGTGTTGTGATGACCCACCGACGTCCGTGCAGCTAATTGCGCGCGCAGCACGCTCACGCACTTTCCGTGCCTGCCGGTGTAATGTGCGTGCAATACTCATACACACTCTGGCCTGCTCCTCCCAGTCCTGGCATCATATCGCACACACATACCCACCTCAAGGTCCGGCATTCAATTCAAACTATGCTCTTGCTGCTCTACGTCCATTCCTCGACAGTCGACTTGTACCACTCAGACACACCTTGGCTAGTTCATTACACCCCCTACGTAGCTGGGAAGGAAGGAGTGACCAAACGTACTATCTCAACATTCTGAAATACAATCTCGTCAAGCTCTTGCTCTACGTCCATTCCTCGACTTGTACCACTCAGACACACCTTGGCTAGTTCATTACACCCCCTACGTATAGCTGGGAAGGAAGGAGTGACCAAAGGGCTATCTCAACATTCTGGAATACAATGTCAGTCAAGCTCTTCCTCTACGTCCATTCCTAGACTTGTACCACTCAGACACACCTTGGCTAGTTCATTACACCCCCTACGTAGCTGGGAAGGAAGGAGTGACCAAAGGACTATCTCAACATTCTGAAATACAATCTCAGTCACTGAGTCAAGCAGTGTATGATTAGGGGTGTTTTGCCAGATGAACTGTGATTTAATGTTTAATAGGCTTATCAGGGGTCTGGGATGGAGAGAAACGGAGAGGCGACAAATTTAGCAAAACTCCTTATGGAAAAAATTAGCGTTTGCGAACAAACACAATATAAAAACAAAACTTCTAAATGGAAATGTCATTTTACAGCTGGTATAAGTAACAATTGTCGTTGTGCTAGTACGATTGAGTCCGATAAACAATTTATGGACTTGTGGTTTATGGGCGCTTCAGTAACCAAGATCATACGCGCCACGGAGCTGACGGATCAGGGAAGTTGTAAACGAAAAGAACGCAATCGCGGTGGGCGTTCAGGTCGCCGGCGTGAACGAGAGGCAGTCAAGAGTGTGACAGACGAGGGACATTGCGTACACCGGTCACCGCGATCAACGTCGAGGGCCTCGACCACTGCTGTATCCGAGGTCATGCATGCGGGTCCCGGGGGACACTAGTCAGGAAAACGATAGTAATAATAATACATAATCTATATCTCTGGTAACGTGGGAGGGGAGCATGTACAACGCCCATGCACAACGTTCTGGTCACCCCCGACGAAAACTCCCTCGCTCGGACTGACTGGCTTCAGAAGAGGAGAGTGGACCCGTCAGTGTCAAGTGAAGGAATAAAATGCGTCTAGGAATGCAAGGAAAGCGAGATGGGTCTTATCAGCAAGCGCTCGGCCGGCTCGCTTCAATAATAATAATACCTTCTCGAGGTTTTTTGTACTGATGCGAGGCTGGAAGTGGAATGGGATAGCTGCGATCGCCCGGGGCGACAAATTGGGTTCCAGCTACGCATTTACCTAGGATTCCTGGTAGACGCAATGGGATTTTATTGTGGCTTTAATTGAATTGAAGATGGCGCCGCGGGGCTGTGATCGGATGGGCCCGGCCGACATCCGCACACAACACGCGGGAGATTCGCGCTTCCAAGGACATGCACAGTGCACACTACACACCCACGTCGGGTGTACTTGTATCCCTCATGTATACACATATATGGGGTGGGTATATGTGCATCCCTCGTATATACATTATATGGAGTATTCACTACATACGGCGTAGCGTAAATTGCAAGCACTCTTAAAAACTCATAAAATGCTAATTGCAACAGAAAAATAAAAAAAAACTTGCAGGGCCCTTTACCCCAGACCCCTCGCCCCCATTATAATACAAAATCATACACTATTCTCTAGAAATTAGTTTAGGATGGCAGCACTGGTGCTCACGTAGCCGGTAGATCCCCCCCGAAAATACGCAACGAAATGTATCTACCGTTTCGTCTTCGTTGGAGAAAAAATTTGAACCAGAAAGTAGCTAAATAAAACAACCACTACTAATTGCACTTGTCACCATACTATAATCTTCCAATAGTTAAAATACCGACCATAAAAGGAGGGGGAATTGTACAAATTACTGTTATTGTACAAACTGTTATCCCCACACGAAAAACGTTCACAAAGTCTCGGAAATTAAGATAACCCACATATAAGCACTATTATAGTTTTCCACCATCAAACCGAGATGCACAATTTAAAAAACAAAGCGGAACATGCAAAGAATAAAACCGTTTCCGACGTTTCGCCCGCGGACGACCGACACTGAAACCTCAACTTTAATTGATTGATATGGATGACAATAATTATCAACCAACATAACGAGCCTCTGGAGCGCCGTAAGCCCGTAACCCACCATCAAAACAAACAACCGGTACTTGACATCGAAACAAACACTAGTTGTGACTTGTGTTAATGGTTTACATTTGAAATCTTTTCAACTACATACAATACTAATTACTAAATACCCAAATTACATTCCCTAAAAATGCTGAAATATTCTTGTAAGAAGATGAAATTCTCGCATAGTCCCTAAGCACGCCAAATATTCCGAAAAATAGTAACTTTTTAAAAGTTAGTTGGCTTTAAAAGAATCAAATACCAATTTGCACCAATACCATTGCATAAGTTTTTGTGTACTAATTCTACTATTTTTGATACTATTCCCGTCAAAATTTAGTTAAAAGAACGAGAAAACAAGGAACCATTGGGGGTCAAAGTTCTACCTGAACTCAACACAGTATGAGAGCAGCAAGATTCCCCCCCCCCCCCCCCCCCCCCCCCCCCACCGACAGTGGGAGCATATTTGCCATCATATGGTTTTCACTCATCATGTGGTGGTTTTCAGGGGTAAGTCACCAGCAGAAATGTGAATGTTCATCGACGGTGGGACTAGAACTAGGTGGGACTTTTGCTTTCGACGGGTCTTGCATGTCTATTTGAAGAATGTAAACATTTTCATTCTTTGTAAATCAGAAATAAAATAAGTAACACGACACGGTAAGAGCTAACACTCGATCTCTCCACCACCGAGCATACATAACTAACCCACCTGTCCACCCAGGACTGACGCAGGGGTGGGGGACACTGTAGGGCCAGGAACCCCGTGAAGGGCGGCCACGGTCCTCGACAACGAGATTTGAATACCAAATCAGTGCATCACGTATGAACAAATTTAAATGATTAAAACCAAACCCTGGATATCATCATTCTTGCGGGCAGCCACTGGGGAGCCGAGCAGCTACGGAACCTTGCTCGTTTACTCGAGTGTTTGCTCTTCAATATTATTCTTGTGCTCAGGGTGAACATATAATTTCAAAACAAAAAACTGGAACACTTTTCCACGGCAATCTATGTATTTGATATGTTTAGAGCTGTTTATTATAGCTGCGTAAAAACGGGGTGGTCCGGGGGGAGGGGGGGGGGGGGATATCAAAACAAAACGTCATATTACATGCATGCATCTAAATAAAGGAAAAAAACTAAATAAAATTGTCTTCTACACAATTTAGGGACTTTATAAAATAAAATAAATACAATTACCGGTAGTTATTATTTTTCTTTCATACAAGTTTTTACTTTTTACTAATATATATATATATATATATATATATATTATTATTATTTATTAATTTAAAACATAAAGTTATATTATTCGAAGGGGATCTTTAGCCCTATTTGAGTATGCCTGAATTACACGTATTATTATATTTTCCTTAGGGATCTTGCAACAAGTAGAGGTATTAGTGATTGCGTTTTCACGAAACGTCCAAAATAAGTCGAAAGTAAGTGTGGGAAGCCCGGTGCCAATAACATCATCGACTTGCAGCAATGCAGACAAGAAACTAACCTACCAGAACCAGCAGGCTAATATATTTGGCATACCCTTATAAGCGAGCTGTGTTTATTGGTTCCGAGAAGGTGACGCTGGGGTTGACGAACCACTGTTCACCTGCTCGGGCCGTGTCGGGATGGACGCCCGACGCCTGGTCCGTCAATCCCCTGGCCCCCGCGCGTCTAACCACTGTTCACCTGCTCGGGCCGTGTCGGAATGGACGCCCGACGCCTGGTCCGTCAATCCCCTGGCCCCCGCGCGTCTAACCACTGTTCACCTGCTCGGGCCGTGTCGGGATGGATGCCCGACGCCGGGTCCGTCAAACCCCTGGCCCCCGCTCGTCAACATCCAGTTTAAGGATTGGGTTGGTTAGTTCTTATAGATTTTTAAATATGCTTCGAATAGATTGTTTAACGATGTACATAGGGTACGTTCCGTAAATAGCTGAAAATGCTGAAGACACTTGGATGACGTCACTCATTCTAGCATCTTGAGCACCAATATTTTCGGAACGGTCAAATCACGAAGGTAGTTGTCGGTGGCGGTTACTTAAATAATGGTAGGTGATAGGATTAAGGTTCTAGTGGCGTTGGTAAATGAAATCATTTCGTCAGATTCAGAAAGTTTTACGGCTTTGGCCTAGGCGTTAGCCCTCGTATGTCCCTTGGCCTAACCTATAAAAGACCGGTACACACATGCCCTATAAACTGCACAATAGGGCTAGTTTCAAGATTATAAAATGTGTTTACAACGTATTATCTACTTCCTTCTTCTTCTGTAACACATATTACTGTGTAGGAGAGCGGGGACACAGGATTCCGCTAATGTAATTTGTAGTTTACCGCCTTTTTGATAATATGCTCGAGATGCTCGAACGAAATCGTCGGGCGTTTCAAGCGCGCTCAAAACACTTGGGATGCTATTTACGGAACGCCGGTCGCAGGCGTTTCAAGCATTTTAAGCCATTTACGGAATAGACAAAGCACGCTAAAGGCATATTCAGCAGTTTACGGAACGTACCCATAAAAATGCTTTCGTTATAGACGAGTGGTTCGTGGCCAATCAGCGATCGGTATTTGAGATTGGGGCTCGCTGGTTGGCTATAAATAAATCACTCATCTATGACCAAAACAACTATAAGGTTGTTCACGGTAAGTCTCTTTTACATAAGTGTTTCTGCAATTGTGAGACGTTAGCAAATACAAGCGATGACCAACTGAATTTAGTTGTACCCGGTATGCCATTTAATTCAGTTTATATAGAAGGGGTTTATCCTGCCAATACGACGCACTTGGCCACTTGTCGGTGGAATCTAATTACTTTGGTAAAATGTTTTATGTTTTGCGATTTTATCCAACAAAACTAATTTAGAAACATTGGTACGGTGTCAGCACTTGAATAAGATGAGTAGAAGTGGGGCTTTGGCACAAAAGGGCAATTATGTGTACACGATTTACAAGAAAATTGAAAACATCAAACAGATATGATAAAAATGCACCACCAACGAACCTTACCGATAAACGACATTATACAGAGAAATACTACAAAATAATTACAAAATTCAATGAATTTTTGCCATAAAATAACGGTTCGAACCGGTTCAAGTCCCCACGAGTAATTGCGCACGAGCACAGGTACGTGTAAGACACCAACCATGCAATCAACAGACGAAGATGAAGACGTAGCCACGCGGGGAGGTACAAACCAATCGAGGAGACACAATTGCAAGGCAATCTTTCCAGGAACGATGCGGCCATCACCTCTGGCGATCGTCTTTCATCGCCACCTCGTTCACGTGACACAACAAAGGAACGAACGAGGTGGATGACTCGGCGAAAGGGTTTTGATTACGTCTTTGATCCTGCGTCGCACTCGCGTGACTATCCCGCTTCCGATGCTACAGAGTGTTCTCTATAACTATGGACCCATCCCGGCGGGGTCGCGAGGAATCAAAATCGGGTCGCGAGTTGATGAAAAATGGAAATTCAGGTGTATATAGAATCGAACTTTTTAAAGAACATTTATAAAAAAGATGTATATAGAAAAGTTGAAAAAAGAGGCCTTACTCTTGCA